>JBBUKS010512623.1:0-13314 GCA_038050645.1 Hedychium gardnerianum | reverse complement strand
CCATCATGCATTAGAAAATCAAAAGGCCTCTCCCATCGACAAATGGAAAAGCAAAATCAAATGGCATCAAAAGTCAATATCAGCGGCTCAATGGACAAAAATCAAATGCAAGTTACCCAATCATCCAGTTAGCATCCGATCGATAAAAGAAAGAAAAAGAAAATATATAAAGCAGGCAATCATGGGACCAAATGCAAAATTCAAAATTGTCATCCGATCGACAGCTCCATCACATGCTTTCCATCAGTTCAGGCCATCTCCAATTACCATTCGACTGTCCCACCGGCAACTAAGTCATCTCAAACAGCTCATCCATCTCTATTTGGCAGCTCGAGATTATCCGCTCAAGTCATCTCGATAAATAAGTCTGAACTCTAATTTTATAATTTAAATTTGAAATATATTCGTCTTTATATCAAGAAGAGAGTTCATCTCACTCGGACTGCTCGGTCAGAATTCTCCTTCAGCAATTGCCCTTTTTAGGATCAGCAAAAAGAACGTCCGGTCAGAGTCTCCAATGATCGCGAGGTTGAGCGGAGACTCCCTAAGACCGCACGGCTATCTCCATCAGCAATTGTACTTTTCAGGGTCCAATAGTCTCCATCAACAATTGACCTTTTCAGGGTCCAATAGTCTCCATTAGTAATTGCCCTTTTTAGGGTCCAATAATCTCCATCGACAATCGCACTCTTCAAGGTCCAATGATCTCCATCGACAATCAGCCTCTTTAGGGTCCAAAATCTCCAAATGGTCTCTCGATCGATATCTCCAAATGGCTTCTCGGTCGGTATCTCCAAGTGACCCCTCAGTCAGTATCTCCCAATGGCCCCTCGGTTGGTATCTCCAAACAACTCTCAATTAAATGCCGATTGGGAAAATCAAAAGCAAAATCAAATGATCGGCAAAATCAAAGGGCACTCTCAATTAAATGTCGATCGAGAAAATCTAAAGCAAAATCAAATGAAAGCAAAGTGACATATCAACAAAATCAAAGGAAAAATCAAACGAAAGCAAATTGGCAAACCGGCAAAATCTAAGGGAAAATCAAATGAACGCAAAGTGTCAGATCAACAAATTCCAAACGGATCAAATCCGATCGGCAGCACTCAAATATCAAAATGCCCATCAAAAGTTAAAGTGACCAGTCCACTCAAATTCCAATTAATCATCCGGCAAATTCCAAATGGCTCAAATCCGATCGGCAACACTCATAAATAAAAATGCCCATCAAAAGTCAAAGTGGTCAGTTCCACTCAAATTCCAATTAATCATCTGGCAAAGTCCAAATGGATAAAATTCGATCGGCATCCCACTACCAAACAAAATTCAATCAGCATCTCTAAAATCCAGTAAGCAATCTCCTTTAGGTATCTCCACTTAGCATTCGACATCTCCTGTTGAAAATTTTCCAAGGACGACTTAGTCGGACTTATTCATGCACATAATCCAATCAGTCGGGCTCACGCCTCCTTCAACTGGACTTGAGGGGAGGCTTGTTATACGGGGTATTAAAAGCTGCCACGAGTACAAAGAAGGTCAATTGGTATGCTGAGTTGGGTCAACGTCAAGGGAGGTCAACGGGACGACCTCATCCCGACCGGGCCAACCCGCCAGTCATCCTGACCGAGTCGACCCGCCAGTCATCTCGACTAGAGCCGACCCACCAGTCATCCCGACTAGAGCCGACCCACCAGTCATTCCGACTGACGCCGACCCGTCAGTCATCCTGACTAGAGCCGAACCGCCAGTCATCCCGACTAGAGCCGAACCACCAGTCATTCTGACCGACCGGCAGCCCTCCGTCGCTCATCCCGATGGACTAGCAGCACGTAGGCCACCCATGTAGGGTTGTTAGAATACGTGGGTTGTCAGAACACATGGAGCAGGATGGGTGACATCGCGTGATCTTCCCACAATCTTTTGTTGCAAAACGTGGATGACATGACCCTCTGATAGCCATGACGTGATGGATCCCTTACCGCGAATATGACATCATGTCAGCAATATGCTTATAAAAGTCCCACCTCTCGCGGGCCAAGGTATGTTAAAGGCTCTGCGCGCACACATACTCTATTTTTTTATTGTACTTCCTCTCATTCTCATCTCCCCCGAAGACTGACTTGAGCGTCAGAGTAGATAAGCTGGGGTGCCCCCGGCCTCCATTCTAACCCCTCCTTCGCTCTTTTACTGTTAGTAGGCTCCCTATGTGGCCCAACCGGCTCAACAGTGCCCGAAGTAGAACTCAGTTACTCTCCTTTAGCTCTGCAGGCTCCTCCGGCAACCCCTCCTTCCTCCAGCTCGTAGTGACTTTGTCACCTTCCTCCAGTTGTTCGGTGGCTCGTTCATCTACGTGCCTAGGAACAACCAGAATATCGAAAAGAGTAAGAGCAGAATTAGTATGGTGGATTCGAACCCAAATTAAAAATAATATTTGGCGATTCATGTGTGCATGAACTATATCTGCATTATTCTTAATAATGAACTAGGTAACAGGTGAACTTGGGGTGATCGGCCCGGTCCCATAGAAGTTTTTCACCAGTCGCTAGGGTAAATCGGGAAGCGCTTGTGGCGGGCGGCCCAAAAGCCCAACATCTCTTGGTTGCGCATCCCATTTAAAGAAAAAATCCTACAAATACATCATAGCTGGAGATCGAACCGCGGGTACCTGAGTGACAACTTAGGTGCTCTGCCACTGCACCATAGTCCCGGGGGCAAATATATATATATTTCAAGCTTAATCATATGGATTAAGACTTTAAGAAAGTGAGATATAATACTACTACAACTTCTTTTTTGATCTTTTTGTTCCTTTTCGATTTGTCATATTTTTACATTATCTAACTGAAATATTTAAGATATAATATAGAGAAAATATCATAAGATTCCATGTCCATAAGACTCATGTTTGTTTGGAACACAGGAAGAAAAAAAACACTATAAAACAAACAGGCATAAATGGACTAATGTGGTGCTTAATTCCTCTCAATAACTGTATTTCAAAGCTAACAAGGGGGATTTCTAACGAATATCAGAGCAGAACATGGACAATACATGAATCAAAAAGGATTCTCATTGCAGAATATGACCAATGGAAAATAGAAGAGTGAGTTGTGAAGTACCTTGTAATATGACCACTGAGTGTGATCTCCAACTTTGTAAGAAAGAGGATAATCACTGCAGAATGCAAGCTTAGCAGTAGAGAGGTACAAAACCCCCATTACGGGGCCAGATGATGTCGATAAATAACATGCATATGACTTCTTGAGTTTCTCTCCTGGAAGTGTCTCAAAACTCTGATGAAATATCTTTTCATAGCCTCCTTCACTAATGACTTTAGTTGTCTGAGCAATCCTCCCCATGGCTGCATCAGTAATGCTAGGGCCAGTTTTCACTGATCATGAAGGATTATTAGAGAAAACAAGCAACAAAGAAAAGTAAACAAAACGGGCATAGCAATTATCAGAGAAAGGATGATGATCGCTGGAACAAGATTCATGAATGAGATCTGAGAAGATCAACTTTTCAGATCTGAGGAAAAAAGATAAGTCTGTTACTTACAATGCTGCCAAAAGTTCCCGGCCAAATCCTCTGTCTTCTTTGCTGTTTCATTGACCCTCTTCCCGAATTTATCGAGCACATCGCGCATCGTATCCCTCTTACCTATGCACCAGAAATTGATAAATCCGATGAAACGATCGAAAGAGAAAGGGAAATCGCTTCGCGATTCGATCCATTTGATTTCGAAATGGGAGTAGGAAAATCGAACATACTCTTGGCGGCTGGGGCGGGGGATGGGATGATATAAGGGTTGGACTCGGGCGGCATGGTGGTGGCTGTGACGGAGGCCGGCGCAACGTCCTCCGGGGTGAGCTTGGGATAGGGGGCGTAGCCGGCGGAGTGCGCTGCCTCACTCTCCTTCTTGTCGCAGTGGCCGACGGTCGGATTCATCGTCGACGACGAGAGTTGAATAGCTTCGCTGCGCGAGATCCGTGCTCCGGATCGCCGGAGTAGATCGAGGACGAAAGGAATGGAGAAGCCTAATTGCGAGGAATGAAACAGGAAAATGGAGTTTATTATTTTTTTTTTATTTCCTTCCAAATAAGGAAATGGGCTAGTTAAAAATATATTCTAACATTTATATTATATAAAAATAAATTTAATATCTATTAATAGAGACAAAATAATTTCATTTTTTGAAAATTATTAAATTCATGACTCGGGGCAAATACAATAGTTAGAAATTTAAAAAATATTAAATGCTTTAAAGAAATTTGATAGTGATGATTATCATATGAGTTTTTAATATGGAAAAAATAAAACTTTCAGATATTAACTTTACTATTAAATTAGAATTTTACTAAAAAGAAGATATTAAAATAATTGCAATTTCCACTATATTTTTAATAATATGAAAAATTATAAATTTTTAAAGCAACTCAAATAATTACATAATAAATAATAAATTTATGACCAATCTAAAAAGAAATAAAATCAAATAATTAATTTAATTTAATATTTCAATTTTAATTGAATAATTAAAGCCAATATAAAAAATCAATTTTATTTAAGCTTGAAATATATATATAAAGAGAGCACGAGAAACGATATCATGTGTATCTCTCCCTGCACAATAGTGCACGACTGAGTAGTCGAGGCATCCGAAAGTGATCAAAGCGTCCTATAGTGAATATGCAGCATATCGCCCCTCCGTTTCTTTTTTAAAAAAAATTTCTTAAATTCCTTAAATTTTAAATTCTAAATTCTAAATATTATATTTCAAATATCGTATACCCCTATGAGCACCTATAAAAAAATTTCGTTTTAATTTTTTTTAACTTGAAATTATGACTTAACCCCAAAACTCTAAAGGAAAAATCATAAACGGCTTAACCCTGAGCTAAACAAAAAATAAAAAAACCTGCACGCATTCACTTTGGGGTGCACGAATCAACCATTCAGTCGCGCACCATCGCACAAGGACCCTGCACATCTTCTCGTACGCAATTGTACTCAATTGAGTGGTCGGGGCACTCGAAAGTTATTCCGGCGCATCGAGTGCATGCCCGTAGCACTCCGTTTCTTTTTTGTATTATTACTTATTTAATGTTAAATTCCTTAAATTCTAAACTCTACATATTATACTTCAAATACCATACACCCACAAGCACCTAATTTTTTTTCATTTTAATTTATTTTAACTTGAACACTATAACTTAATCCTTAAATTCTAATGATAAAATCTTAAATGACTTAACCCTAAGCTAAAAATAATAATCAAAAAATCAAAAAAAAATGAAAATTTACTTTGGAGCACCCAGATCATTTTCGAGCATCCCGATCACTTGTACCATCGCATACGGGGCATTGCTCAAGATAATATAAGTTTTATCCACCTCTCGTGCACACTATATATATAAAAAATATATAATTTAAATATTATAATTTAAATTTTAAATTCGAGAGAGAGAGAGAGTACATGCGCGCGCACGCTAGAAGAGCATTCAATTGCAGCATGATCGAAGGTGCAAGCTACAATCGGCCATACTAGAAGGTCATGACCGATGGCCATAAGTTTGTGGTTATCAGGCGCAATCAATCGCAACTTGAATTCGATGATGATTTAGTGATTAGAAAGGCCACAATCAATAGCTATGATTTTGCAACCTAGCCACGACTAACAACTGTCGTTGATTATCGCAATCGCCAATAATAATTTGACCAAAACTTTGTAGACTACAATTTCATAGATATGATGATCGACATATGCGATTTCACACTATGATCAATCATCATGATGCCTTTTTGCTCAATCACCAATCGACAATCAGGGCCATCTTAATCAGTTTTGAAGCCCTAAGAAAAATATATTTAATATTTAAATATTTTTTAAAAAAATAAATATTATTTTTTAAACTTTTGATATGCAAAATTAATAATTTAAATTTTATATTTAAATTTTAACAATTGATGAAATTACTATATTATTTAATTTTCTTGAGATATTATTGAGGACAAATAAAATTTTATTATTTTAATTTTTTTAAAAAAAAGATTATACTGAAACTATACTAATAAGTATCGTCATAAATTATTCATGTAATGAGAAAAGAATTTTATTTTTTTATAAGCAATAGAAACTTTGACTTCCTATTGCTATCGAGGAAATGGATCATTCATTTGGATCGAATGGATGAGAGAAACCCTGATTTCGTGTTCCTATCGAGGAAGAGGTAAAAAAACGAGTGATTCTATCTGAGAATGTTGAAAGGCGAATCATCGGTGAGGTCTATCTAATGTTAACGGAGTCGTCATGACCAAGAGGAAGGAAAGGGTGAACTATCTCCGATATTGACCAGGTCGTGGAGTCTTCAAAGAAGGGGGTGAGCTATCCTCGCTACTAGAAGAACTAGGAGGAAGGTGGAGTGGCCGGAGATGTCGACGAGCTATAGGGGTGAGCCGCTGAGCACTACCGAGAGTGTCGAATCATTTGGAGAGTCTGTGAGGAGTAACAGAGAGAGGGAGAAGGTTAAAATGGAGACCGGACTATCCCGATCTTTCACTTCGACGCTCATGTTAGTCTCCGACGATGTCATAAAGAAGATGAACAATAATAGATGTAGTTGTATGTAAAGGTGTGAGAATACCTCCATCCGCAAGAGCGGATGCCCTTTATAATACGAAAGTGTGACATGTCATATCCGCAACTGTCAAATGGGATGGTGTGCTTCTGGCAGGATGTCATATCCATGATAAGAAAAGTGTCCCATCGTCGTATCAAAAGGTCACATCGTCGTATCAGAAGGTCACATCACCCATATCTAGCACTGTGGAAGATCTCGTGGGATCACGCTACATCATCCATGCTACTCCTCATGGGACAATCGGAGATGAGCAGGGTGTCTAGTCGATGGGGCCGAATGGAGCCAGGAACAACGCCAAGATCGACGAGACCGGATGGAGTCGAGATTGGAGCCGGGATCAGCGGGATCGGATGACGCCAGGATCGACGGGACTAGATGGAGTCGAGATTGGCGAGATCGGATGGGGTCGAGACTGGAGCAAGGATCGACGGGATCGAATAGATCCGGGATCGACAAGACCAAATGAAGCCAGGATCGGCGGGACCGGATGGAGCCGGGATCGACAAGACTGAATGGAGCTAGGATTGGCGAAGGACGAGGTAGAGAAGAGGTGGTGGTGTGGTGACGTCGACGAGGGGAGAGGAGGTCCTCCCCGTCTTGGGGCGGCCTTGGAAGTGGGTGGCGGCGAGATCGCCTCCGAGAGAGGAGGCAGCGATGCCAACAGAGGGAGATTCGACAGCAGCACAATTGAGAGAAGAGAGGCAGCAAGGGAAAGGAGAAGAGTAGCGGCGGCCTCCGGCGGGGTGAGGCGGCGGCATCCGGAGGAGAGGAGGCGGTCGCGCATGAGAGAGGAAAAGGGCGGCGGCGACCGGAGGAGAGGAGGCGATCGCACGTGAGAGAGGAAGAGGGTGGCGACGTCCAGAGGAGAGGAGGCGATCGCGCGTGAGATAAGAAGAGGGTGGCGATGACAACAGCGGCGTCTGACGGGGGCAATGCCTAACGAAGGGCACGGAGCGAGGAGGAGGTCGAAGTCCCCCTCTGGCGGTGTGAGGGAGATAGCGAGGGAGGCGGTGGTGTCGCCGACGTTCTGGTGCGCAAGCCACAAGGGAGAAGAGGAGCATTCGGAGACGGCGTCAGCCTTTCATGGGGGAGACGAGGGAGAGAGGGCCCCTAAGAGAGAGAGAGGAAGGGGGGCCTTGTGAGGGAGAGGCGGCGCCCTCCCTTTGACCATGTGCCCCCGCGCACCCCCCCCCTACTCCCCACGTCACAAGTCTCCCTCTTAAGTTTAGTCAAAGGAGGAGGGAGTCTGATTGACTAGACTATTGTGTTGTAGCGCTTTCAACTGAGGAGTCGGGTAATGAATTTCTAAGAAGGAGAGGGTGATATGAGCTTGTGATAAGGCTAATCTGAGCCTGTCGTAAGGCAAATCCGAGAGATAAAAATCTGGTTGATGAGCCGCTGAGAGAAATCTAGGTCTCTGCAATATGAGCCTGTGATAAGGCTAATATGAGCATGTCGTAAGGCTAATCCGAGAAATACTAACAAGCCACTAAGAGAAATTCAGGTATGTCGTAAGGCTGATACAAGAGATAGAAATTCGACTAACGACCCCATTAAAAGAAATTCGGGTCGACATAATATGATCTCGATCCCAACTATGTGCGAGTCAAGGGAGTTTGGACTCGGAAATAAACAATTGCTGATGGAGATATCATTGGTCCGAGACCAAGATCATCGTGCTCTCAACGACTATGTCCGAGTCGGGCAAGGCTTACCGACATCTTGTTCACAGGAGGCTTACAGGCATATATGATCTTGGCCCCGACTATGTCCAAATTGGGAGAGTTTGGATCCAAAAATGAGCAATTGCTAATAGAGATATGGCTGGTCCGAGACCAGGATCATCGTGCTTGCAGTGACTATGTCCGAGTTGGGCGAGGCTTACCAACATCTTGTTCAGGGGAGGCATACAGGCATATATGATCTCGACCCCTACTATATCCGAATCGGGGGAGTGGACCCGGAAACAGGCAATTGCTAATGGAGATATTGCTAGTCCGAGACCAAGATCATCGTGCTCGCAGTGACTATGTCTGAGTCGGGCGAGGCTTACCTACATCTTGCTTAGGGGAGGCTTACAGGCATATATGATCTCGACCCCGTCTATATCTGAGTCGGGGAGTTTGGACCCGGAAACGGATAATTGCTAATGGAGATATCACTGGTCCGAGACCAGGATCATCGTGCTCGCAGTGACTATGTCCGAGTCAAGCAAAATCTACGAAGGAGAGATACAATTCATATTCGAAAGATAAAACTATATTAACTCAAACCTGGTGTGCAGTTTTGAGGTGACCCCGTCACTGTCCTGGAGATAATAACTCGATCGCTCGACCACCGAATGTTCACGGAGTCGAGGAGAGAAAAATATACTCGATTTCGCTGAGGGAGGAATAAATCTAATCTAGCATCCGATCCATCTGAAGGAGAATAACTCGATCCCGTGAGAGAGAGAATTAGCTAAGGGAGAGAGTAATATAACTCAATCCCGTTGAGAGAGAGAATTAGCTAAGGGAGAGAATATGCTCAATCCTGCGACTCCCAAGCATCCGAAGTTGGGGAGAGAATAATATAAGACTCGATCCCTCGACTCCTGAATGTCCGCGGAGTCGGGGAGAGAATAATATAAGACTCGATCCCTCGACTCCCGAATGTCCGCGGAGTCGAGGAGAGAAGAATAAGCTCGATCCCTCGACTCCCGAATGTTCGCGGAGTCGAGGAGAGAATAATATAAGACTCGATTCCGATGAGGGAGAGAATCAGCTCGATCCCGCTACTCCCAAGCGTTCGCGGAGTCGGGGAGAGAATAATATAAGACTCGGCTCGATAATGAAGGTAAACATCGAGTCAATCTCCTGGCCAACCAAGAATCTAGAGAGTAAGGATCTCACCGGACCGAAGACCCATGGGCTTCTAGTGCTTGGCTCGAACGAAAATCATGCCTAGGAAATTTCGTTTTCCTTCTCCTGCACTGTGGCGGCGATGAGTCTATCGAAATCCTTCGGGGTTATGGTGATGGTGGAGAGTTTTTCGATATCATCTATCTCAGCGTCTCAATTTAAGTATATGTTCCCACAGACGACGTAAATTTAATCCTGCTTGAGAACGCCAGAGGATGAACCACCGATGAGGTGTACCTGATGTTGATGTAGTCACCATGACAAAGAGGAAGGAGAGGGTGAGCTATCTCCGATGTTGACCTGGTCGCGAAATCTCTTAAGAAGGGGATGAGCTATCCTCGTCACTGGAAGAATCAGGAGGAAGGTGGGGTGGCCGGAGATGTCGGCGGAGCTGTAGAAGTGAGCCACCGAGCACTACCGAAAGGGAAGAATCATTTGGAGAGCCTGTAAGGAGTAACAGAACAAGGGAGAGGGTTAGAATGGAGACTGGACTTCTCCGGCCTTCCACTCCGACGATCAAGTCAGTCTCCGACGATGTCATAAAGAAGATGAACAGTAATAGATATAGTTGTATGTAAGGGAGTGAGCATACCTTCGTCCGCGAGAGCGGACGCCCTTTATAACACGGAAGTGTGGGATGTCATATCCGCAACTGTCAGAGGGGATGGTGTACTTCTGGCAAGATGTCATATCCGTGATAAGGAAAGTATCTCATCGTTGTATCAAAAGGTCACATCGCCTATATCTGGTACTGTGGGAGATCTTGTGGGATCGCACTACGTCATACTGTGAGAAAGTGTCTCATCGTCGTATCAAAAGGTCTCTATACATTCGGGTACCACCTGAATGGGTCACAAATCTGGATCGATGTGCTTCCCGAAGTAAGTCCTCTTTAACTGGGTGTAACTCAGGTACACAAAGTCTTCCTCGAATCACCGTTCTCATCACAATAAAACTCTGTCTATTGTCCAAAAACTACTCTGTTACACAGATACCACAGATGTTGATCACTAGATTGTGCCCCTTTAATTTATTTTACAATGGGGAACTGAGCACCCATGGATACCAAAATCCCTCATTCTGTTTGTCCTCGTTCTACTAGTCCCAACTCTGAGAAACTCTGTACCAAATCTGTAACTGCTGCTCGGTGACTAACTAGAACCCCACGAGATTTTTTACTCAAAGCATCCGCTACCACATTGACTTTCCCCGAATGATAGTTGATGGTGCAGTCATAATCCTTAAGAAAGTCCATCTATCTTCTTTGTCTCAGGTTCAACTCCTTTTGAGTGAACATATATTTAAGACTTTTATGATCCGCGAAAATCTCGAAAGCGATTCCATACAAATGATGTCTCCATATTTCTAGCGCAAAGATAATAGCTACTAATTCCAAATTGTCAACATGGTAGTTCTTCTCGTGATCCTTCAGCTAGCGAGAAGCATATGATACTACCCGTGAATATTGCATTAGAATTGCACCTAACCCTTGCAGTGATACATCAGTGTAGAGCACAAAACTATCCTCCCTAGAAGGAAGCACTAAAATGGACGCAGTTATTAATCTTTATTTGAGCTCTTGAAAACTTATCTCGCAAGCCTCTATCCACGTAAATTTACTCCCTTCCTGATCAATCACGTCAATGGTAGAGCAATGTTGGAAACATTCTCTACAAATCTTTAGTAATATCCGGCTAGTCCCAGAAGCTATGAACTTCCTATACTGTTTTCGGTTGCTCCCAACTGATAACGACCTCTACTCTCAAGGAATTCACCGATATCCCTCTACTAGAGACAACATGTCCAAGAAATTCCACTGAAAATAGCCAAGATTGACACTTATTAAACTTCGCATAAAGACGTTCTCGTCGACGCATCTCCAAATCTATGCGAAGATGTTGTTCATGCTCCAACTCTGACCGAGAATATAGCAGAATATCATCAATAAAGACAATGAGTCATTCTATACAGAGTCTTTGATATCGGTGTCGTACCCAAAATTGACTCAATCATAAACTCCACTTATCTTTTCGGGGCAAACCGGGGAGTTCTTTCGAAAATACATTCAGGCATTCTCGAACTATAGAAACGTTTGAGGGTTGTGAAGCACCATCTTCCTCAACCTTAATTAATGATTGTAGATATCTCTTCATCCTTGGTCACAACGAATTCCCAAGAGGGGTGATTCGAAAGTCGGAAAGTGACTACTTTTGCTCAACAAACAACTATAGCATAGTGGGTAGTCAACCAATCCATGCCCAAGATGATGTCAAATTTTGTCATAATGAGCACATGAAGATCCACTATCAGTGAATGTCTATCGAAGTCCAAGGGACAACCCCTGACTTCCTGACTAATGGTCAGGACCTCTCCAGATAGCAAAGATACCGCTAAATCATGTAATCTGAGTTTACGAATTCTATCAATTCTTACCTAACAATGGTTCATCTAATGCGTCTCAAAGACATCATGAAATAAAATCCAAGTAATGGATTGATCCCGAAAATCATCCTCCAAGTAACGACCTAATCTCATTGATGGTATGCAGCTAATGCAACCTTCTCTGCGTCAATGCAAGTCATGTACTTGTATGTGCCTCCCTGGTTATCTAACCACGCATGAGTTATTCAATGGTCGTAATCTCCATGAAATAGAGTAAATCGGTCCTTAGCTAACCGAGCCAAAATTGATATATGAGCTTTGTCCATCACTCAACTAGCAATAGTCTGGGTTGGTATCGTTGGTGGTATTTCCTGAGGCTATAATCCCGGACCTCCCATAGGGGTGTGATGAGTCTGACTCATGCTATCAGACTCAACCTCAGTCATAACCCCAAAAAAATTCACCTCTCGGGCATCAGGTCCAGGTCTCATTGACTCAACATGTCATCTCCGTGGTTGACCCGGACAATGGCCACGAGCAGTGGTTGACCTATCTCAAGTCGTATATATTACAGACATTTAGGTAAGAATTAACTGAAATATAGGTTACATGTTACACAACTTACCTCCTATAGCTCGGAGATATTCTGTCGTTATCTTGTTCCAAAACTCGAAAAGTCACATCGAGAAAATAAATCACGATGTCCAAAACACGAAAATAGACTTTCGCATCATGTGGCTCTGATACCAATAAATTATCACACCCCGAAAGCACACATGCCTATGGATACAGATAATACTCCCTTATGACAATCACAGATACAACATGATATGAGTCCACAAAACTCAAACCATAATACAACCACGCAAAATAGGTAATACAAACCAAACAAATTAAAAAAATATAAGGCCTACTCGACCCTGAAATCTGAAAACATAATTGCGAGTCAGCCCCGCTTAAGACACCAAGTACATAACCAGAGAAAACTCAAAAGTCCAGATGCGACTTAATTATTACAATGTCAGTACAATAAATAAATGCGGAAGCAAAATAAATCGAAATGAAACAAAATTAAATCGATGCCAGATGTGAATGGGACGGCGTAGATAGAAATCCTCCAAGCGACCCAATCAGCAAATATCTGCTAACCTGGAAACAATAATGGAAAACATGGGGGTGAGTACAAAAGAAATACTCAGCGGATATAAGAAGATAGTGCATGAACAATAAAGTGTACAGGGATTCAAAATATACAGTCTTCAAGGAGGAATATACTTACCAACCAGAAGTACATATGTATGTATCAACTACACCATCACCCTACTCAACTGCACACAGTATCATGAGTAGTCACAGGTAATGAATATCATGGGTACAACATCTCATATGCA
>JBBUKS010512622.1:0-33543 GCA_038050645.1 Hedychium gardnerianum | reverse complement strand
CTGAGAATGGGGCACGACATAAATTCCATTTGGAAGGCTGTTGATCTAGCATTGCGATGCACAGAGCTAGACCACCGTCAGAGGCCAACTATGGCTGGTGTTGTGAAGGAGCTGAATGAGAGTTTGGAATTAGAATGTGCTTATTCTGGGGACTTTACAACTGGAAGAAGCCAGACTGATACCATAAGTGCTGCTTTTGAAGTCGAACCACCACCGCTCTTTGCTCCAGGAGCGAGATAAAAAATATTGCAAAAAAATTGAGTTGTGTGCTTTTTGAAAGCTTGATAAATCTTTTAGTGGGTTTGTGATGTAGAGATTGTAATTGGGGTAACAACTAAACTTGAAGTTGGTTTGATTTAGAACACGCATGTATGTTGTGATGTGGTATTTTATGATAATAATGTACGGAAACAAATCTCATTGTGATGAAGTCTGTTCCAAATTCAAGACCTTGGCAACACTTTACTTTTTATAGCCATTGTCACCTTAACTTCTGATATGTTGAAAACTTTACTCTCTGTATTACAAGAAACTGATATGTTGAACACAGCCGAAGCTTCCCCGAAGCCAACTAATGCTGGGCCATTTCCAACAGCACAATCTCCAAAAGCTATAAGAAACGGTGCATGCCAATTTCAACATCGATGAAAGAAAAAAAAAATTGTGTGAAAGGAACTAGTGGGTCAACAAAGAAACCTACGAGCGGAAGAAGAATAGAAGACTCTGCCATGGCCAAGTTTTGTCCTTTATCTACCTCATCACCTTTGAACTGATCGAGAAAAAGGCTATTTGACCACCCATGCAAGTGATATGAATCAACAAACTAGTCCTTCTTGGCTTCTTGCTGACCATCACGCACAAACCCACACACATTTCATTGCACGCGATATGAATCGACAAAATATATTAGATTAATGTAATATAATCAAGAGTTTTACGATTATGCATTAGTAATCTCTTTCTTTCCGCATCTAAATTCAATTCCTTTCCAATTTAAACAGTGTCAGTCAAGCTTCAATTAGTCTCTAATGGTTCAATCAGCAATTATGTCACACGGCGTTACTGAGAATACATGAGCTCGGAAGCGGTCCAAAGAAGAGGCGGCGGCACCTCCCCCAGTAGTATCTCCTCGCTCCCGTAGTCACCCAGCAGCTCGCTCAGCAATCCCAAGTCAAACTCTGACAGCAGCGTCTCTTCCTCGCCGGCCGTCCAATTCCTGTCACGTCTGCTGCTTCCGCTGCCGTCGTCGGCCGTGATGGTGGACAAAGAAATGGAGCCTTCTTGATCGTTAATCATGGAGCTTAAGTAATTGGAGGAGAATGGTGGCGAGTACACTTTAGAGATGGAATCCGTGGTGTGACCACTAGACTCGGAGTTGACGGTGGCGGCGGGGAGCAAAGCAGGCGGTGGAGTTGTAGATGGATCCATCGTGGCGGTTGTGTTGTAACTTGACATGATCAGCTTCTTCTTGAGCTTGGTGTTCCAGTAGTTCTTTATATCGTTGTCTGTTCTTCCACGGAGATGGGAGGCGATGATCGACCACCTAATTTCAAGACTTTATACATATTAGCAAAGATTGCTCTTCGATTAAACAGTTGAGATAGTTGAATGCATCACCTGCTGCCGAGTTTACTGTAAAGGGAAAAAATGATGTTGTCTTCTTCCTCTGTGAATCCACCGTGCTTGATGTCAGGTCTGAGATAGTTCAGCCATCTCAAACGGCAACTCTTCCCGCAGCGATTGAGTCCTGAAATAGTTAAGCAACAATCATGAATTCCATGACATAGCAACTTCAATCTCGTATTGTAAGAAACAGGTTTCTTGGGGGAAAATCCGTAACAATCAACCCTCCAGAAAACAGAGTAGGGCATCAAATTCTTCCTTTCGGTTTTAAAAAGGGATTTTGATGCGAATGCAAGCAAGAAACAAACAAAAATTAGTAAGAAGAAAACCTGCTTTGAGGGGCAGGGCAATCCAGTTGCCACCGCTTCCATGCTTCTCTATGTAACTCCTGAGAACCGCGTCCTCCTCCGGTAACCACGGCCCTCGCTTCACGTTGGCCTTGTCGCAGCACGGGGCTCTCCCCATCGATGGACCAACTCAAAACCAAGTACTTTTCCTAGAGAAGGACAGGAACAGGGGAAAAGGAGAAGAACATACAAGAAATTGCAGAGGAAAAACAGTTGCGGCTTTCTTGATCCACCACGACCTAATGCTTCGGCTGTGTGTTTATAGGGACAGATCTGCGACTGATTCCTGTCGTTTCCTAATTGAAAATTTCAATTATCTTGCCTGACAAGAAATTTCTAAGAAAAATAACCCAGTCAAGTTTGATTGAGACAAACGACTGTGCATCACTCCATCTGAGAAGAAGCTTCTGAAGTACAAGAAGTCATCAGAGAGATTAAAATATCAGTCATAAACGCCAAGAACTTACATTAAATAGTAGATAAAATAGATGTAACAACAGTTCTGAATGAAAAAAGAGTTGTAATTCAGCTTGAACACTTGTTTGCAGGAAAGAGCCCATAAAAAAATTTCAGACAGATTCAGAGAATTAACTTGTTTGTACTGAATTAGAGATAAATAGAAGTTACAATTCTGGTTGCAAAGAAAATTTCGGAAATAGAGAAGTTGCATACATGAAAAATATAAATATTATTTTCTGAGCCGCCACAAAGAGTTTATTTTTTTTCAACCCAAAAAAAATTCTCTTTTCAGTTCAGGATATTCACCATCTCCTCTCCTTTATTGATGAACTAGTTAACGCAAACGTCAATTGACGATAGATGTTTTGATTTGAAAGCTCACTTCAATCCTTCACCAGTTCTGATACCCATCCCAAGTCAGGGGCCGCAGCGGATTCCGCCTCCTCTTCCTCCCTCCTGCGGCACTCAAAAAGCTTCGCAGTCAAACTCCGAGCGTCGGCTGCTGCTGCCTCTGCTATGTCTCTCGTCTCTGCCGTCCGAAGAGTCCTCGCAGCGGAAGCCGAACACCTCGTCCCCCTCCTCGTTTCAAACGGCGTCGCAGATCTTAGCTTGCTCAGCCGCAGCTTGGTCATCGCCCCCAACACCTCGTCTACTGCCATGGGCGATAAGGGCGGCGAAGAGCCGTCAGACAGCGGAGATATGGGGGTAGGCGCCAGCGTCGACGTCGGTGACGCACAAAGCAGTATTCCACAACCGCCTTTGCTCGGCGACATGGGACTCGTGGGCAGGACGATGCGAAGCTCTTTCGGGGAGTGCGCGAAGAAGCACACGCGGCGAAGGCACGCAGCGCCGTCCTTGCAGGGCTGAGTCCGGTATCGTGCCGGGTGGAGCCAGGTCTCGAACACGCCGTGGGCGTACTCGCAGCCCTCGCCGCGGCGGCATCCCCCGCCCTGACGGAAGTCAGAGCAGGGAGTTCCGGAGTAATGGAACCGCCGCGGGTCGCGGCGACGCGCCTTCTCTCCCGGGTGAGCGTAGGGGCACTCAGTCCAGTCGTGCGACCGCCCGCCGGGGCACCGCCGGATCTTGAACTCGTAGATGCGGAAATCGTCGGAGGAGAACACGTCGGCCTCTGTGGAGTCGGGGGAAGAGCCGTCGTCGAAGGGGAGGAACCGCTGGAGGGCGAGTGCAACGTCGCCGATAAGATGAGGGTGCAGGTCGGTCAGGAGGCCGGCGAAGCCGCCGACGGGGAGGGCTGCGTAAGGTTGTATCCCGGCCGCGCAGTCCTCGGAGAGTGACCAGGGAAGGGTGTGAGAAGCCAGGGTGCGGTGGAATTGCTCACCAGGCTCCATTAATTCCGGTTTAGGGAACTGAGAAAGGATTTAAATGCCGTACAGAATGCGAGATGAACGAAGAATAAACTATCTCGATTTATAGTGACGCTGTGAACCGACGTCGATTAGCTTACAAAGGCGGTAGGGGAAGAAGGGGCTCCACTTATATCACGAATTTGTTCACGAAAAACCAGTGTTCGGTGGAAACGTCCAGCAGCCAGCGGCTACAGAAGTATGGGCCTCTCCGGCGGTGATTTAAGTCGTGGCTGGGTTTGACTTGCCGCCGATGGAGGTAGAATCCGAGGTGTTAGGCCGTAGGGGTGGACTAGGATACGTGGTGCCAAGCGAACGGACAAGTGCAGGACGTGGCGAGAGTGGCCGAATGTGGACCGCCGATTTATTGTTGGCCCTCTTATCGGTGGGCTACGGTTTCGTCGCGTCATGTATTTATTAATTTTTTTATGTAATATCCGGCGAATAAGACCCTGGAAGAATTAAATTAAATTTTTAATTATTCAAAAATTTATACTTTTGCTACAAATATTCATTTAAAAAAATTAAATCAATAAAATTTAAATTTGGTTTCTGCATCCAAATTTCATTATGTACAATTCATCCTCTTTATTAAGACTTCTAATTTGATTGCAGAGTAAAGAAAGATTTTGATTGATCAACTTTTTTTTTTTTTTGCTCCATCTTATTGCTAAAAAGAATTATGCTAAAGTTGTACTTTACTATTACCAGTGGATATTAATTTGACTTCCTCGGGTTTTGGATGTACAAGGGCTACAAATCGAATCCAACCCGTTTCAACTTCGGATCAATTTTTTTAGGGTCTTAATACAGAGTTGAATTAGTCGGATTACACCCGCTACGTTGACGGGTTTTTTATGGGCCAATTCGTTATTGAAGGCCACATGAACATTTTGCATACTTCGGCCCGAAAACTGTTCTCAAAATGCGATGGAGATTGGGCCATCGGCCGATACTACAAATCACGTCCGCAAGATGGCAATCGAACAGCCAAGATTCTACGACTCGATGATGTAAATTGGACTTGATCACCAATTCTGATCCACATTAAACATTGCTATAAATATATCAAAGTAACTGCTATAGGCGATGACCGATTTTGCCATTTACCACCTGAGATGGGAGAAGAATTTGTCGGCGTTTCGGTGTGGCGGCTAGGGTTTCTGCCCTCGTTCTCTCTGCCCCTCTTTCTCCATTGAAACCCTGACCTATCGTCTGATCGTGCCGTACCCAAACCAGGGACTATGGAGATCGAAGCGTGGATGTGGGCGTTGGTATAGTTCCCACCTCATAGTATCTCCCGATCTACTCCGAGCCTTGCGCTTGAGGTTTCTATTTGCGAGGAGATGGCCACCGTCAACCCCTTCGATCTCCTTGGATACGACGACAGCGAGGATCTGTCGCAACTTCTCGCTGCGCAGAAACAAAAGAGTGCTTCCAAAAAGCCTGATGCGCCGGCAGCGACCGTCGCCGTTACTCAGCCGCCGGCGAAGTTGCCGAGTAAGCCGCTCCCTCCCACCCAAGCCGGTAAGTCGCTTATTGGTCCTCATTTAATTGTCGCTAAGTGTTATATGGGAAAATAGATTGCTGTTCTCTATTGGTTTCGATCATATTTCTCGGCTACTCGAGAATTTGGTTCGAGTTAATGTCGTTTCGTACGGATCCATAATTTGACGTCTATTTCTCAAGATGATTTCTTTTACCTCTCTTGCGATGAAAAAATATTGCATTTTTCTCAGCTTTCCTTATATTTACTATTGGTCTTGCAGTGAGAGAAGCAAGGGACGCGAGGAACAACTCTGGGGCAGCACGAGGAGGTGCTGGCCGTGGGCCTGGGCGTGGTAGGGGCAGACGAGGAGGTGGGATTAGTTACAATCGTGAGAATGCAAATGACAATGCTCGTGGTGCTTCTCGTGGGTATGAAGGTGTCGGTGGCCCTGTAGGCGTGGAAGATGGTGAGAGGGAACGTCAGCCACGCCAGCCATACATCAGTGGACGCCAAGGTGGCTATGGAGGCCGTGGTGGTTACAGCAATTGGGAGGCTGGAGGAGACTCTGAACGGCCTCCACGGAGAATGTATGAACGGAGGAGTGGTACTGGTCATGGCAATGAAATGAAACGTGATGGATCTGGCCGTGGCAACTGGGGAACAGCAACTGATGAGACTACAACACAATTGTGAGTAATCAGTTTGAAATTTAGGAAGCCGTATGGTATAAGCGTATGTTTGTTTGATTGTATGATTGGAACTCTTGTGCTTTCTTATACAGTGAGAAAGAGGAAATTGTTAATACTGATGAAAAGATTATTGTTACTGAGAAGCAGGAGATGGATCAAGTGCCATCATCTGAGTTGAATAAGGATGGCACAGTCAATGAGGAAGAAAAGGAAGAGGATAAGGTATGTAGTTTTGTTCAAATACTTGCCTAGAAAATTTTATGATGACATCTTGCTCAATGGTTGTTGCTACTTGGATGTCTTCACTGTTGGTAGGTTTTCTTTTTGACTTTTCATGTATCCCTGTAAGCACAAAAACCTTGCTTGTGGGTCATGGTTATGCATCCAACATGCAATGTCACTGGTAAATTGTAGACACTATGATGGTTGTGTTGATATATACTATGTTCATCCATTCCTTGTTTGGCTTGGTGTTTCCAAAGTGTTATTTCTCTGAAATTTCGCATACTTACATGGGTTATAAATTCGAGGAACATGCAACTGGCATGGTGGCCAAATGAGAATATGCCGATGACCTTTTACATACGTTTTCAATCATTTAACAGTGATTGACAATCATCGTGTTAATCATATTGCATGTGCATTACAAAGGATTTTTGGAGATCTTTATCTTGGTCATGCATATGTCTGTGGACTTTGAATTCTATTAATTTTGTGGTAGGGTGTTTTAAAGTTCTTTTGGTGGGTCTTTTGTATGTTAGCAAATTCAAAAAGATGGTAGATTTTTTTTACATGATGACTAAGATGGGATCTTGCGAATATGGCTTTTATGAGATAAAATGAGGTGAAAATTATCGTTGGTTCTAGAAATTTGTCTTCTAGTTAAATAGATGCCTATTTGGCTGTAGATGGAAGTTGGAATACTGACTAGCAGAAAATCTTTTCTATTTTTTAAATTATTCAGCATATTATTTGCTGAATAATATAGTTGGAGTTTATGAACACAATTTTCCTTTGAGACCAAGGACGTTTGCTATATTTGAAGTCAAAAAGTTTCCTGTTCTGACGCAATGTTTTAAAATAAATAACATTGCTATGGATATTGAAATCTGTTAATGGTAATCCTCCATTGGGTTGATTTGGTCATTGGTCTATAGGTTTGTAGGATCACTGTCTTCAAGAGTATATTTTCTTGATGATAATCTAGAAACGTTGTCCTAGTAGTAGTTTAGAATATACGGATCCCATTCTGAAGTGATTTTGACATGTCATAATTCAGCTCCCTGAGATTTTGATATCTAAAAGATAATGTTCAAATATTGCATTTAAGACAACTTTTACTCATGGAACTTTTTTCTTTTAAATCTTTCATGCCATGTAGAACCTTATGATGTGAAAGGAAATTTTGATATTGTTTGTTGCACAATACAATCCTTTCCCTCGTTTATATTCCTCTTTTTATTTGCCTTTGTACGATTAAAATGTGTAAAATGCCACTTGATCCAGGGGCCTTTTTTTGTTTGTTTAATAATCTTCTACCACCACCTCATTTTAAAACCTTTCTTAGGCACGATATTCATCATGTTCTTTCTGACTTACTGAACAGGAGATGACTTTGGAGGAGTATGAGAAAGTGAGAGAGGAGAAAAGAAAAGCTTTACTTGCAATGAAAAGTGAAGAAAGAAAAGTTGAATTCGATGACGATTTGCAGTCCATGAAGCAACTGTCAGTGAAAAAAGACAACAATGAAATTTTCATTAAATTGGTATGGGTGTTGTTTACCTTTTTTAAAATAGACAATTTTATGTCTATTTTATACAAGCCTGATGATAGTTGATACAATGTCTATTTGCAGGGTACTGGTAAGGACACAGGAAAGAAGAAAGAAAATGTCGATAGGGATGAAAGGAGCAAAAAGGTAAATATAGTTGCTGCATACTAGCTTGATTATTGGCAGAGGCATATTATTAGTGTTATGACTGATGATAGTCCATTGTTGTTAGCCAATGAGCATCACTGAGTTCTTTAAGCCAGCTGATGGAGAGAGATACTATACTCCAAGAGGCCGTGGGCGTGGTAGAGGCAGAGGTGGCAGAGGAGAACAATTCGGAGGTGGATTTGATCATGGAGCATCAAGCTTCGCAACTTCTGCTCCCTCCATTGAGGATCCTGGGCAATTCCCCACCCTCGGTGGGAAGTGAGAGCAGCGTGCAATTTCCTTTTCCTCATCTTGATTTCATGGATTGCGTGAGGATTCAATTAAAAATAAGTTATTTGTTTTACGTTGCATTGTTACTGCATGCTGATCAGTCAGAGTTAATTGATAAGGTGTTCAGGGTTTACATTAACTTTTGTTGTCTCTTGGTTGTCATGTTGCGAATTCATTCTCAAGTAGTTTTCACTTAAAATCTTAATCCTCGTGTACTACTATCATTTCATCCACTGATTCGTTGCAGAACTGGTAGGTCAAGATCTTCACCATTATTTGTTTTGTTTTTTTTTTTGCATCTAGGTCTTCTGCAACCATCTATAGCTCTATTTAATGCAATTCTGTCCCCGATTTTCCTTTTCCAGAATGAGTTTGGTCTACTTTTGGATCCTATACAGCCACCATTGATCATTATGAGAAGTCTGATATCATATTTGGCTAGTCTTGTGATTTCACTCGTTTGTATATACATTTGACTGGAAATCAATCAAATTAGCACTACCTACCCATCGAAGAGAACACTATCAACCTCCTTCAAGTATAATTTTAGCCATAAAACCTAACATCAAATCGATTATTGTTTAGTAATCCTTGAAAATGAAGCTTTAAATCATGTTTTGATCATCTCGAGTGGGTCGGGTATCGGAACTCAACTCACAGCACATGTTTGTTCAGGTGAATTATGTGAGGAGACGCCTTAAATTTGTATGCTTGTCATTTAAAACATCTATTCTCGTTTCTTAATGTTAACACTTCTCCTTGCGGGCATTATTTGATTGTGCATTTCATTTGGAGATTTTTTTTTTTACAAATATATTGTAATTGGAGATAAGACGCAAAGAACAATATCTAAACAATTCAGAGGAATTGAACACTGAGGGTCCCCGTCGGTCCATGTTTCTTTGATAATTGCGGTGACCACAACTGTCCCACCTTCAAGAATCTGGGTGTTTTTCTTGCTTTTTGTCTTCGGGGAGAATTGCAGTGCAAGCATTTGGTGGGGCATCGTTATTTTGGAAGAGAAAAAAATAAATTCATTTTGTCCTTTTTAAAATTGTCAAAATATCTCTTAAAAGTCTCTAAACTAATGTCATTTTACTTTGTAGTAATAGAACTAAGATGGTTATGGCTAAGGGTAAAATGTAAGAGCTCAAACGCATCTCTTATAACATCTTTTATCATCCACTGCAGTGGCTTCTTAGCTTACTACTCAGACTGTTGTCCCCGGCTAAAATTTGATTCTCTGGTTGTTGGAGCTCTGATCTAGCAAATGGAGGAAAGGATAGATATCAAGACAGGGACGACGATTGTGACAAGAAGACGAGGATACAATATATTTGGCCTCTCTCTACCCTTTTTTTTTTATAAATAAATAAAT
Source organism: Hedychium gardnerianum (assembly GCA_038050645.1). Classification (NCBI taxonomy): domain Eukaryota; kingdom Viridiplantae; phylum Streptophyta; class Magnoliopsida; order Zingiberales; family Zingiberaceae; genus Hedychium; species Hedychium gardnerianum. Next base: position 23,985 of record JBBUKS010512622.1, on the reverse strand, counting down.
AAACTTGATCTTAATGGAAATTTATTTGAGTGTCGGGCTTAATTACTGAATGTGTATGTATTGAATCGACTGACATTCCGCTGTTCTAACACAATTCATTCTAAATGAGCTTCGGATCATTTATTAACTGTATCAGTGAGCACATGGATGATTGAGTAAATGTATCAGGATCATTTGGAATATAATCACCACATTTATATGCTAAAATTATTAATGTTTTATTTTTTTATTTTGAAGAGTTGTAATCTTAGAACCGACAATTAGTTAATTGGTCTGTTACTGCGGAGTGGAGGATCATCTGACATCGGCTGCCATTCGACATGTGGTTAGTTCTTGTTTCAGACACACTTGTCCGAATCCTACCCACATCTACCCAAACGATCGGTGCGCAATAATTGGTTGCGAAGATACCATTCACTGCATGTGTCTAAATATGATTGGTGGGTAATTAACAGCTGGCGCTCCATTAACAATTTCATTTCACATATCCCAGGTAGAAGATTTTTCAACAATTAAATCTCCTTTTCTGGTCCATTTTAATAGATTTTATATAAATAAAATTACTAATTTTAGAATTTAACTAATTGGTATGGCTCAATTTAATCGATGGACTAATTAATCCACCAATCTGAGCATTAATTTAGTGACTTAGAACTTCATTATTTGATTTTTATTATATTTATAGGATCACATATTTGGTATATCTTTTTCTATTAAATCAGATAATAATATTAATGTTTAAGCATGAAATGATAAAAAAAAAAACTTTATAATTATTCTGGCATGCTTAAAATTTTACAAGACATTTAAAAATAAATAAATAAATCTTAATGGTAAAATAAAATATCTCGAAAAATTTGAGGGGGAAAAATCTAAAAATTCCCCCTCAAATTAGGAGTTCCACTTTCAAATTAAATGCAACCGTCACTTTTTGTTTCCTTTTCAGCTATAATGCCGGGGTTTTTTTCTCTTCTGGTACTTGACATGTATTTTAAGGTGAAGATAATATTAAATTTAAAATGATAGATTAAATTTTATAAAAAAAAGTTTATTAATTATTAACATTTATGATTACATGCTCTATTTAATAAAAAAAATATATAAAAATATATTATAATTAGAGATTAAATCATATATATCTGAATAATTTGAAGATTTTTTATTATATCATAATTTCGAGAATAAAGAAAAATAAATAAATAAATATTTTTCAGATAAAAAAAGAAACAAATAAAAAAATTATAGAGAAATAATAATAATAATATAATTTAAAGTCTCATACGGTAATAAAAAAAACATGAATTGTTGGGTTAAAAAATATTAATTCAGGCCCACCGCAAATCACAAAACAACAACCGTCCATTATTAACTCAGTAATGTCCGTTTGTCTTCTCCTTGTTCCCTTCTTTTATACACCAACAGCGTCGAGGGAGCTCACTCACTCGTCCATGGCGGAGACTCCGTTACTTCCCCTCCTCTTCTCGCTATTCCTCCTCCTCCTCGTTGTACACGTTAATGGACGTTCGAAGCCTCTGCAGCTTCAAACCCTCCTCGTTACCCTTCTCAGAAGTCCTGACGCCCTCCTCCCAGAAGAGGACGAGGTCCAAAGCTTAGCCGCTGCGGTGGATTCCCAGTCGGAAGCGAACCTTTCTCCCTCCTCTCTCCACTTCGATCTCTCCCACCGTGACTCTCTCCTCGCCGAGACCGCCTCCCCCGAGCAGATCTTCCTCCTCCGCCTCGATCGCGACGACGCGCGGGTGGAATCCGTCCGGAAGATGCTCGCGGAGGCGGAGCATCCGCCTCCGCCTCTGCGGAACGTCACTGGACGGAAAGGGTTCAGCAGTAAGGTTGTGTCCGGCCTCGCGCAGGGCAGCGGCGAGTACTTCGCCAGGATTGGGATCGGCATGCCGCCGAGGTACGCCTATATGGTGCTCGACACCGGCAGCGACGTCGTCTGGCTTCAGTGCGCCCCGTGCCGGCGCTGCTACTCCCAGTCTGACCCGATCTTCCATCCACGAAGATCCCGCACTTACGCCGCCGTTCCCTGCGGCGCCCCGTTGTGCCGCCGCTTGGATGTGGCCGGGTGTGACACCCGCCGCCGGAGCTGCCAGTATCAGGTCTCGTACGGCGATGGATCCGTCACCACGGGCGAGTACTCGACCGAGACGCTTACTTTCCGGCGAAGTTTCCGCGTACCGCGCGTCGCTCTTGGATGTGGCCACGACGACGAGGGCCTCTTCGTCGCCGCTGCGGGTCTCCTCGGCCTTGGCCAGGGAAGTCTATCTTTTCCGTCCCAGATCGGCCGAAGGTTCGGCCGCATGTTTTCCTACTGCCTGGTAGATCGCACCTCCGCCGGGGCTCCGAACCGGTCCTCCACGGTGGTGTTCGGGAAATCCGCTGTGCCCAGGGCCTCCTCGCGAGTTGCCTACACTCCCATGCTTCGGAACCCCAAGGTGGACACTTTCTACTACATCGAACTGACGGGAGTGAGCGTTGGCGGAACGCGCGTGCCCGGAGTCCTGACGTCCGACCTTCGATTAGATCCATCAACTGGGAAGGGAGGCGTAATCGTGGACTCGGGAACGTCGGTGACGCGGCTAGCGCGACCGGCGTACCAGGCGCTGCGCGACGCCTTCAGGGCCGGGACGACAGGGCTAAAGGCGTCGCCGGGAGGGTACTCGCTCTTCGACACTTGCTATAACCTCTCTGGACGGACGGAAGTGAAGGTGCCGACTGTGGTGTTGCACCTTGCCGGCGGTTCGGCTGTGTCGCTGCCTGCGGAGAATTACCTCATCCCAGTCGACACCACGGCTACGTTCTGCTTCGCGTTTGCTGGGACCGACAGCGGTGTGTCCATCATCGGCAACATCCAGCAGCAAGGGTACCGGGTGGTGTTCGACAGGGAAAAGTCAAGGGTTGGTCTCATGCCGCGAGGATGTTGACGGCGGATGCCGACGTAGACCACGGAGCTTGAAAAATGTAGGTCGCTTGAAGCAGAGACTGAAGCTACTTTTTTTTCCGACTCTTTTATCCAATTCAAGGTTTGCCTGGTGCACTAATGTAATGACATGAAGACAAAATGGTTACTTAATTAGAAAGATCATTATTACGAGCAAATGGATGTTTCAGATGATAACAAATACAAAAGCCACAGATAAATGAAGACGTTGGTGCATCGATAAAGGAAGCTGCAGCCTGCAGCCGAGTACAGTAGGCACATGGGGAGGCGGACTCGAGCTACCGTCGTCTACCTCGTGCTGGTAGCCGTTCCACGCGGTCTCTGTGGCTTGTCCGAGTGCCTCCACCCGTAAAGCATGCTTCCACTTCCACACACTTGTCTCGTTGCTGTTTCTCGAGTTAATGCAACGGTGCTCTGGTTTAGCTGGCACTGCTGCTTGTAAGCTATATAACATTTTACATCAGATTTTGGGTTCCTCACAATCACTGCTCAATCCAATATGGTTCAACAAATAAACAACTACATTTTAGTGATGCCTCGAGGTGGTCACAGAACTAAAGCAAAATTCCGGTTTAAATGAAGGGCCAGCAGATGTTCCAGGTGAATGTCTGTGCACGTCAACTCTGGCTCATAAAATATCTAGACGCCATGATGTTTCATATGTGCTATGGAATTGAAACAAAGCTACACATGGGTCGGCTGTGTTACTGTATTGTTGCTTCTGCTTCCTCAACTTGAAGCAGTTCAGGCAGTGCTTTGTTGTCTCCATGGACCTCGAAGAATGGCAGCCTCCCTGGATTTTTCTCCTCCAGGACGACCTTCACCGAAGTCTCAATAGGGTAACTATCAAGGATAAACTCAATTTGATTTCCCCTGATTTCCTTGTTATCCAGAAGAACCTTCATAATAATAAACAATAAGGAAAATTTTATTGACTGAAAGAACCTGCAACAGATGGTTAAAATTGGAAGAAAAAGAAACAAATTTCTACCTTGACTGTTTTCACGAGAGCCGCAGAATGTCTCCTCAACAAGGAATAAGTCTGTTCATACATGTCACATAATATCTCTTCTGTTCTCCGAGCAACATTGTCATCCAAATCCAAATTGATCGGAGGTTCAATGAGTCCGTCATGTTTATAAAGTGAGCCTTCAAAATCCAAGCGCGGACCTACGAACTTGGGTTTCTTTCGCCAAGGACTTGGCTCTCCGTGTATAGTCATAGGATTTTCCAAGTTCCAACTGTTATTGTAAGAAAGGTAAAGAGATGGATTACAATGGATTCAGAGTAAGATAATCTAAATTCATTTTTTTGGCCGAAAGATTATGTATATATTCTAAACACAGTAGATTTACATGGTTAGAATTTTCCGAGCAAGGTAGGTGGCGTCTTGAAGGTACTTCAAGGAAGCTATCGAGGTGTCTCGTCCATATATAATCTCTTCTGCAACTCTTCCCCCCAGGAATACCTTTTATCAAGGGAGGCAAGCGAAAAGAAGAACTTAAATAGATCAACTGAGAGAAACATTATAGCTATCTAATTTATTACCAACCTGCAGCCGATGCAGCAACTGGGGCCTTCTTTCAAACACGTATGCTTCATCATCAAGATGATTAAATACAATTTGAGAAAGACTCTGCGAGTATTATTCAAAAAGTTAGATCATGAAGTACATTAACCAGAGGATGTTTGCTTGCCTGCAAATATCAGTCCAGAACATTTGGTTATGCAAATTGTTTACAAGGTGCAAATACCTGTTCTCCCTTAGTCTTTTTTTGTTAAAAAGGTAAATTTAAAAAAAAAAAATTAAACTTTATTGCAAATAAGACTTAAAAAAAATACAAATTCAACTTAGAAAATTTGAGAACACAAATAACATTTGCAGTTTAAAAGTAGCATAAAAAACATTAAATCATGAAATCTCAAGTTAAAAATATTATAGCTACAGGAATGAATATGGTATATATATTATTACTTCGTTTCATAGCTTAAACTAATATAAAATAGATAAATCTAAAATGTTTTTGAAGTAAATGATATTAACATAATCTAATTTGAAAGAAACTATTATATTTAAAAATAAAAGGCTCCAGCTAGGTTTTAAGGGATTGCCAACCAAGAGATTGGACAACAAATTCCTGTAGATTGTTAGGAAAAGTGTTAAAAGCAAGAGATTGGTTTTAAGGGATTCCAGATAAATAAATGTTAATCTATAAAATTAATGATGCAACAAATTCTAAATATACAGCCAACCAGAAGACTGTCTAGCTAGACATTAGATATTTTATTTTGAAATTAGATAGTGCAAAATATGAAAAGTGAAAATGTCAGATATTTTTAAAGTTTATACATGCATCTTAAAATACTTTAACGATGTCAGTCATAGTAATTCCATTTATTTGTCTGCAAGTGCTGCTTGTGGCCATAACTAAACGCAACCAAATACCCTCTAAATGCATGCAGTAAAATAAATATTTATAAGATAGAAAGTAGCAATAGGAAGAAGAACCTGGCCACGAGGAATTATTGAAATCCGATCGCATAATTCAACATTGGCATTTTCATACCGCCTCAGCAAATGTGAAGTTAAAGCAACTCCAACCTCGGTAACAGCCCTTCGACATTGCCCTTGATGACCCAAGTCAATTCCCGAGCGCTTAGGTCCTATTGTCAACCGATCAACTGCATCATCCATGTCGGACTGAAGGATAAATTCATGTCCATTCCTGACTGATACCAGGGCAGCATCTTGCACCAACTGCGCTAACTTAGCTCCTGACCATCCTATGAACATTTTGAGTTGGACTCAGCTTTAAGTTGTAGATAGGGCAATAACAACAAAAAATCAAACAAGAAGTGCCTTCAGTCTTCCCATTGCAAAGCACTAGTTACATTCCTTGAGAAAGTGTAGTTGAAACAGTCAGAAACGGATTAAACCTTATTATCTTGGATATTCCTTATACACTGTTGAAATTTTCTTTTTTAATCAAAAAATTAAGTGATTTCACTATCCAATACGTGACATGATCATAAAGATGGATCTATATTTCATTCTTAAGCTCTCAATACTTTTACAGGACTAGATTACTGCATCATATTCAGAACGTTTTACTAATTGCCTTATTGTCTTAATATTGTCATTGATGTGCATCCACATGCATATTTCATTGATCTTTTCATGCTTCATGTAATTATGATTTTTGTTTCAACATGATTAATTAACTATTCATTGGAAAAGGTTAAATTGAAAATAGAAAAAAAGAATTCTCAAAGAGGGTCATACCAGGCAAATTTTTAGCATAAGTTGACAAATCAACAGTTGGTGACATTTTAACTTTACGAGCATGAACCCTCAAGATATCGAGTCGTCCCTTTGCCCCAGGAGGACGAATTCTTATCTATAAGGAGAAGGAAATAACAAACATAAGTGATAGCTAAATGAGCATAGACTTGAAATATTTCTTTAAAATAAACCAAGATGGGTGGATGGTCAGTGAAAGATCAAAGACAGCAAACTACATTCGTTCAGCCAGAAAAAAAACCTTGCGGTCAAAGCGACCAGGTCGAAGAAGTGCAGGATCTAATAGATCCCTACGATTTGTAGCGCCTATAAAAATCACACCTTTTCCGGTATCAAAACCATCAAGCTCTATCAGTAGTTGGTTAAGTGTAGTCTCTCTCTCTTGAGTTGCCGCATTGTAAAGGTGGTTGGTAGTTTTCTTGTAAATTCCTTGGCGCCTGAAACAATAAGAAGTGATAAGGTCCCATCTATGCCAAATGTAATTATAAAAATCAGATTAGTACAACTTTTCCTGCTCAGGTAAATGCTAATTTGTTCATCTCTTGGGTAACAATTTTGCAGATAACGTGCTAGGTCATACTTTACGTCACTTGAATGGTTCACTGAATAATATAATCAATGTCTAAATTTGTACTACATACCCTCAATACAAGGACAAGAACATTGATACAAAAATATGGCTGAGCAGAAAGCATCATAACTCCCATATCACTACAAAATTTGCACATTTCACATGTTTTACAATAAAGCAGCTTGTGATTCTTAGCAACACCATTCTTAGTAAACTGTAACATCAAGATAGATTTGAAGGAACAATGAAATTATTACAATAAGACTACCAACTGCAAATGTGAAACAAGTAGGTTCTATAGGGAGATGAAACAACAATTATGTAACTTATGTATAGTGCACAATAACGATTAAGAAAGGATATGGTGATAAATTGAAAGAAAACTAGATGGAGAAATAAAACCATGACAACATTCCAAAAAATTGATCTCGGAAGAGAATCACATTACCTAGTTCCCAATGCATCAATCTCATCAACAAATACAACTGCTGGTCTGTTTACCTGGATACACAAATTATCAAATCAAATTTGACTGCTACCGTGAACATAACACTTCTACACATGAGAGTTTCTCCCAAAACGTATTATCAACTCCAGCAAAAACACCATAACTTGTTGACAACATGTGATCCAACCACTCCCAAGACAATCAAGAAGACAACTGTTGCTTTATAGAACAGAAAGAACGAAGAGATAATCATAGATTTGTTTGGATTGAGTAGCAGAATCTTAGTAATTCACTAACCATCAAAGTACACAAGTCATACATAGATTCATCATTATCTAACTCAAGCTTACACAATTTGCTATATGCATTTGTTCTGAATTGATACTGTTAGGATTGCTGTTATTTGTAATTCTTAGATTCGTGATCCAACTTCTGCCAACAAATTAACATTTCCTAGCCATGACTAAGCCAAGGACACTACTGTAATTTCCAACAGTAAAAAAGTTCAGAAAAGTTGAAGACATGCAAGTGAGTGGGTACACAAGTTTGAAAGATAGTTCATGCTGAAGGCATTAACATGTTAATGCCTTAATAAAACATCACATGTTAATGCCAATAGGTCTTTAATGTAAGTGAATGTTCAACAAGCAAATACATCAATACCTTAGCTCTCTTAAAAAGGTCTCTTATACGAGCAGAACCAACACCAACCAAAACTTCAACAAACTCAGAACCAGCCATTTGATAAAATGGTACGCCAGCTTCACCAGCAATTGCCTTTGCAACAAGAGTCTAAGAAGTAGCAAAAGATGGATCAGATTTGTAAATTCATCAAGAAATTAACAAATTGTAAAAGTGACAAACCTTTCCACAACCAGGGGGGCCCTCCAAAAGCACCCCATGAGGTGGTTTAATCCCCATCTTATCAAATAGTTCCGGATTCTTCAAATATTTCACGAGCTAAACAAAGTTATCAAAGTTATAAAAACTAACTTGTTACATAACCAAATGTAGCATATTGAAACTCGAATTGGTTTTGATGGACAGAACTTGGTAAAAACTTTCATGGAGAATAATATCAAAAAGCATGTTCAAAGTATAAATCCATCCAGACGGGAAAAGTGAGTAATTAATTTAAAAGGTTCAACCAGGATCCAAAATGCTTAAACCAAAGTAATTTATACTTCACCAATCATAATCCCCTCCCCCAGAACACAGTAGAGGGTTGGCATTCCCATAAGGCCCAAATTGTAACTCATTCTCCAATCTCATCCCTATTCAAATGACACATGAGGTCCAATCCAATGGGAGGGAGCTGCACCACCACAAACAACTCTTTTTGATTGGAGCACCTAACAATGCCTATGGCTAGGCCAGCACTGTTACTTAATTGAATCCAATGAGAGCTGTACCACCAAATTTTAACATTGCCTAGGGCTAGGCTTGTGCTGGTACTAAATTTTTACAACCCAAATGAGAGAAGTGGCAGCTCTATAATAACCCAAAATGCTTGAGCCTAAGTTAGGTGTTTTGTACAAGGATTGCAATTCCATTCCCTGTCAACATGCAAAAAATGTCATTTTTCCGCCGACTGCCACATGGAACAATTCAAAACCTAAAAAACCTTCCTAAAGCTTTCATGATGATGCTAACGCAACACAAGGTATTTCAAGCTAGGGTACGGCGTGAGGCAGCAATGACTTTTGTGAGATGTTTTGGATCATGATCTTTGAGCCTTCCTTACAACCACTTCCACAAGAGCGATTGGGTGGTAGAGAGAGGAATTGCGCAAGAGAGGAGAGAGCACAACTGTTCCAAGAGAGATGCAGTGGGAGAGAGAGAGGTTGCGTGAGAGAGATTGAGTGAGAGAAAGAGACAGAAGTCATGTGAGAGAGTGGTGAGCAACGAGAAGCAAAGGCAACAAGGAGCAAAGACAGTGGGAGTCAAGTAGCTGGCTGCAGGAGTGGGGCGATGAGGTCATGCCAGGAAAGGAGGGAAAGAAGAGAAGACAAAGGCAACGCCGGTATAAGCCAAAGCATTGGGGAAAAAAAGATTTATATACTCCCTAAAATTCAATTTAATTTGCACAGTTAAGCTGACCCGACCAAATATGAATTAAGCTCAGCTTTAATTTACTTCTTATATGTCCAATGGACATTATTTTAACAAGCAATGAACTAAGCTCAGCTCTAAAAATCCAAGACAACTATTGTATTTATGTTTAACAAGCAATTTAAATTCTGCAGTCAAAAACCAAGTTCAGAAATTCTCAAAAGCACTATCACAAATGCTAAGCTTCAGCTTCATATTGCAAATGTTGAACCATTTGATCTTATCACAAATGTTTGTTGAAAATTAAGACATTACCAAAGCCATCTAAATACTAATGGCAAAATTTAGCCTGCTAAATAGTTTATCCATCCTAAATACTTATGTTAAATGAAGCAGCATTAGATTTAATCAACATTTCTTCTAAAATATGAGATACTATAAAAATTTCACATGGCTTATGAAGATAGGCAATAGCAAATATCTAAGAAACAAATAACTTTTCCCTAGAGCATATTGGCACAAACACTAACCTCCTGCAGTTCTTCTACTGCATCATCTATCCCTGCCACATCACTGAATTTGACACCAGTAGAACCCTGAAGACAGAACGAGACAACAATTCTGTGTGTGCGTGTCTATGCTTTATTGCAACAGTGAATGGAAAATAAAGCATATTCACCCATATGAACTTACATCAACTCGTGCTTGTGGCTTGGAGTGTCCAAATTCAATCCCTTGCCATATATCCTGTCCAAAGCATGTCCATATGAGACGAGATGGTCAGGCCAAGGAATCTCATTGAGAATCCAAAACAAAATGGCAATAAAACAGTTATACAAATAGAAGCAGTAGGAAAGTAATCACCCATTTCCTATAATTCTTTGGCCTTCTTGAAAGAGTAAATCGGACAAGGAGAACCATTGTGACAAGAACTAACATGATGGGTTTTAACATTTGCAAGCTAGCAGAGACACCACCATAAGTGTAGAATCCATACATTCTGGAGAAAAATCCACCTTCAGTGAACAAATCAAGAATATGTTCCCATATTCGTTCTGCAATACTGGAGATTATACCCAGCGCAAGCTTCACAACAGGCTTAGATAGAGGCCATATGACATATGCAGTAGCAGCATACAGAAAACTGGTTACAGCAAAAGCTGCAGATGCTGCGAAACCTGCAATCACAGCTGCAGCAGCAACTATTACTGCTGTCACCATCCCAAGTTCAACCAAGAATCTGTTTGTAATTGAAGATGCCACAGGGTGCGGGTATTCATGTAACTTGCTGATGTAGGACTGCACATGGAATTTAATAGTCAATAAAACATGTAAAAAATTAGATACTGTTAAACATTTATGCATATTTAGCCATTGTTGTTGTACAACTTGAGCCTCGACTATCTGGAACCGATTATATGGATCTTATCCTTATATAAGGCTACATTTGACAAACATACTAATATCCATAACTTTTGAATTATTTTTGTCTGTGTTAGAGAAGTTTTTTTTGGGGGTCTCTTTCTATGCTCCTCACACCTTCAACTTGTTAACTATAAAATTGATGGTCATCTTTGAATATCTTCATATTAGTTTAACATATTCTCTCATTTTATCTCCAATGAAGATGCATCTAGATGCTCCTCTTTGGTTAGCATATTTGATTTTATATTTTTATATTTAGCCACTAGTGTCACCAAAAAATAAATTGTCGTAGGAGTGTCGAGTGGATGGGAAAAGATAGTTAACTTGAAAAAATAATAATAAATAACAATTTGAAGTTGTTACCCACGTCTTGATTCGTCTTCTAAACAAGGCTGGGTAATTTGAACTCATGATTCAACTACAAAAAGTCCAAAGTTATATAGTTTCATAGAAAAGACTAGTGTTTTGATAGTAATGTGGAGCACCGTATGAATTGAATACTAATAAAACTTGCCTAGAAATTCATGTTTTATATCCAAATCATCTATGCTACAAGAGATGAAAAAAGAATTCCGAACTGTGTTTCAGAAACAAATAATTTATGGTTTAGATGGGATCTACAGATATTTGAACTCAGAACTTTGTTTCAAATGACAAAAGTGTATAGTGTGCACATAAATATATAAACAGCCAGACTTATTTGGTTTGTATCATTGTAGAAAAAGCCAATGTAGGAATAGAAGATTGATAGAGGACCGTGGTATGCTTCTCAATTTCATATTGTGGTCCTCTGTACTCCTCCAATGCTACCCGTGCTTGATCTGGATTTAGCCTAATCACCCTGAATAACAAATAGAAAGGGACTAAATAATTCTCAAAATATACACAAAAATGCTGAAAACACACGCGCACAAGAATAAATACAATGCGCTTACCATTTTGTTTTTTGAATGCTTTCGTCGCCTGGAATCCCCTTCAAATTAACAACAAAATATCTGTATTGGAATTCAGAAGAATCGTCAGTTATTGACTTCGATGTCAACAATTTTACTTTTCCAGCACTAACGTGTTTCTGAAAATCCTCGAAGCTCATCCATGGAAGCTCCTGTAAGTTCTTGTCGAACTCTTCCTCTTCGGATAAATTCTCCTTGAATACCTCTTCAGGAACATAAAGTTTGCCCTTGAACTCCCTTAGAAGGTCTTTGAGATACACCGGATTTTCTACCTCGCCGTTCTTCCCACCACCGGTCTCACTCTCCTCCTTCCTAATCGCGGACTGCCCTAACAGTCGTTTGACAAGCTGAGTTAATCCAGAATCCGAGCCCTTCTCCTGTATGTACTTCTCCCTCAGCGTAACAAACCGATCTCCGACCAGGAATTTGGGCTCCACCTGGCTAGGGTTCTCTTTCAAAACCCTAGTAATGAAATCATCCTCCTTGTCACCGGCGTCTCCATTTCGACGGGCACTGAGCTGCCGGAGTACCACCGTCTTACGGCGATTCCAATCTCTATAGATTGTTTTCCCGCATAGGTGGAAGGGATGGGGTGGTCGGAGAGGGAGAAAGGCAGGCGGAGACCGGTGGAGGGCAGTGGCGGAGCGTCGGCGAGATCTGGCGGAGACCCTGCAGGGTAGAACGGCGTCGCTTGGCGGAAGATTGAGAATGAGCATCTCGAAGAGTAGCCGACGGGCCTCCGATCGCTTCGGAGGGGAAGAGAAGAGCAGAGCGATGGTTTATCCGAAGCGGCCGGATTTAGGTTGGGCGGAGTTGCGCTCAACGGCGCAAGACAAGCAATGGGTTAAGCTAGTCGACAGCGCTGACGATAAGAAAAAAAAAAAAAAATTGTCTTTCTTTTAAATAATATATGAGAAAGCTCTTCACTTCCCACAATCTTAGCAACCACTCGGAAAAGACTTCTATGCATGTATGGGCAAAGAGATATTTTCAATAGTAAAAAAAAAAACTCACTAAGAGTTGAGGCCGATGGGTTGATCAGATATTACTAATACACATCCATTGTTACAATGGTGGCAGAAAGATAAAATGTTCATATAGTGTTTTTGTCATCAGTTTATTTTAAAATTAATATGAAAAAAAATAAATTATTAATAACTAATTATTAAATAACTATTGAAATTAGATTTTTATCTAATTATTTAAATATAATTATAAATAACTTATTATATTTATCTCATGTGTATTTAAATTTTTTTTAATCTTAATATTATGAGATGTGCAGATAATAATGATGTATATATATAGTTTTATTGTATATGATTAAATTATAAGTAGACATATTTAATATGTCCATATTGAATTATATTTTTTTATACGATATTAGTTTAAATATGTTTTTATTAAATAATAATAATTAGATCGAATGAAAAAAAATATTAATATAAAAAATATTTGATATTCTGATTAAATATTTGAAATTTACCCGTAAAAGTCGCTGTTTCTATGGCCTAGCGCGAATCTCAAAGTATGGAAAACCCTTTCGCCTCTGCGGGAGAAAAAGATACATTGGACGATGGATCCTTTTGGTCGCATATGCTTGTTCTATGCGAAGCGTTGTTAATTGTGTCACGGGAAATGACTCGGCGCTTCACCCGCATTGCATCCGGCGTCGCATAAATTTTCAATCTTTTTTGTTTTTTTTTTATTTAAGCCCATTTTGTTTATAAATCTACAAAACGACGCCCATCGCTGTGCATCGAGTAAGGGTATTTTAGGGACGTCAAATTCGATGGAACTAACTATTATAGTCTATTGTTAACCCGTTCCGCCTTTCGTCTCCCTTGCTGCTTCTCCTCTCTCTCTCTCGTTCCTCTCTCTTCCTCCCTCCCTCCAAACTGATAACCTGCACTATCCCTCTCTGGCTCAATCTGATTGCTTTTGCTTCTAGAATTCGTCCGCCGGATAACGAATCAGTGAAGGAATCGGGCCTCTCGCCGAAGAAAAGTCCGTACTCTACACGATCTGCTGTACGTTTTGAACTGCAAAGAATGGGGGGAAATGGACCTTGAAATCCTTCTTCCGTTCAACACGATGAGGTTACATAGATCCCTCCCTAATCTAAATGCTTTTGATAGGTGGAATTCATGAGTTTTTTGCGCTTGTTTTCCAGAGGCCTTGTGGCCGGAGAGCAGTTTTTGTCTCTCCTGCCTTTTGTTTCGAAAAGATCGTGTTTTGAAGAGGATGCGACCGCCAATTGGTTCTGTAGATGGTATTTGTTTTCTGTTTCTGTTTCGCAACGACCTTTTTTTGGCTATCCGAGTAGTGGATTGCGGTGATTTAGGCTAGATTTCGCCGTTCTCGAAATCTAAGACTCGACTCCGGAGCTTTTCTTCCGTTGAGCAACAGTATTTTTTATTCTCGATGATGTCTTCATTCGCGATTTTTTTTTCTGTTTGAGAAATGCGTCTTTTGTTCTCCCAATGTTTTTAGTCCTTTTGTTCCTCGAAGAGGAACATGACTACCCGGCGGTTGTAGTTTTTCTTAAGGATGTTGTGGTTTTCGATTTGACATCTCGTGGTTCCAATTCCTTGCTTCGATGGTTTGACACCCAAATTTCTTTACAAGGCGAGTTGTTGGTTTGAAGATATTCAGATCAGAGGATTTTATTTGTTTCTATTCGTCAAGAGTATTTCCATTGAGGAAATGGCGATCGGATCGTCTGTGGCTTCATGGCGAGAGATACTGCAGAGAATGCAAAGTGGTTTTTCCTCATATCGAAGAAATATCCGTCTGCTTCATCGTTGTGTATACTTTCCTTTTTTTCTTCCTCATCGTTTGGAGTTCTTTCTATCTGCAATTAAACGATCATTTTTTCTGATCGATGGCCTAATCATCTAGTCGGCGGTTTTGAGTTTTGTTAGCGCGTTGTTGCTTCTCGTGTTGATCTTTTAGGCATGCTGTGTTTTTTCCCCCATCTATCATTCTGAGGTTGTAGAGCCAATTTTGGATAAAAATGGAGTAAAAGTTCCCGGAGGTGGCTACCGGCTATTTTCTGATATTCTGTTTAAGTTTTGTTCTTAGATGGCTGCTCCGGATTCATATAATCCCTACTCCTCCGTTTTGTACCAAAAGGAGTATCTTTCCCGTTTTTAAGCTTTGATTTCGACTTTATTTCCTGCGAACTGTTACTGCGGATCGGCGATCCTTAGTTGTCCCAAATGGATGCATAGTAAGATTCAAGTCTTTTTGAGGTTGATTCTCGCATTGGTTTGAGCAAAAAATCATTCTCTTCGTGTTTTTCATTATCCTTTTTTCCCCTTCGACTGATTTTTTTTAGCTTTTTAGCTTTCGTTTTTTCGAGTTATTGTTTGGATATCGGAGATTTTTGTTGATTTTTGAGTGTTAATCGCCATTCCTGATTTATTCCCACTTCATTCGACATGGCAGATTCCCGAGATTAAACAGCCCAGACATCGTCGTTCTAAGCAGTGGTAGAAAATCAGGCTTGAAAGCGTCGGAGGAATACGACGCCGAGGAGGACAACGGATTCCCAATCTGCTCACCGTTGGAAGTTAAATCATTGAAGGCAAAACCCAACGCCGGCTCGGATTACCGGTCGCCGAACCGCGATCCGGCCTTCTTCAATGTCTCCTCCTCGGAGGCGGCGGCGCACACCTACGGCATATCTTCCTCCTCTCACGCTTCTACCCTCCCGGCTCCGACGAAGGATCTCGGCAACCACCAGGTCAACGGGGCGAGCCACGGTGACGTCCTCTTCCAGTGGGGGCACCGGAAGCGGTCGCGCTGGCTGAGGACAGAAGCCCGCGCGTCGCCAGTCGCAGCACCGGCGGCAGCGGAAGGGAGCGAGTCGCCGGCCCACTCGAGGCAGGTGGTCAAGCTCCAACGGCGGTCATCGGCAACCCCAGCGGCGGCCGCGGCCGTGGCCGTCGCCTTGCCTCCTCCCTGCGGGCCTTACGCTACCAGAACGAGGCCATGCCAGCCCGGCCGCGATTCGAGGGCGTCTCTTGTCAACAGGTACAAGTTTCTTCCTTTGTTTACCGTATTGCTGCTTCCCATCAACTCCTCTCTATACGCTCAACCTTTTTCCACCATTCTTTGAAAGATAAGGTGAATAGACGAAGGATCAGGGATCATACACCCCACCCAACTGGGATAAAAATCCTATCTTTGTGTTTGTTTCCATCATGCTTCTTGTGTAGATCTGTTCGACAGGCTCGGTTTCATTCTCTGTTTTTTTTTCTCTTCCTGAAGACTATTTCCTTCTTTTTGTTTTCCTGATCCCCCACTCCCTATTTTCATGTATTTGTTAATTGCCAATTTCTTCATAAGATTTTCTCTAGTTTTGGTGCTGGTGCCGTGTTTATTTCCTCTCTTGTTTAAGCAACAGGTGTAGCTTTTAGCAGGTGGTGGTATGTATTTATATGAGGCCATTACACTGCATCCTTATTTTAGTTAGTACAAAGAGATCTTTTTTTTTCCTCTACCAAGTCTTACCTCCGTCCCTCATTCACTTACCATGATCAGGAGCGTCGAAGAGCGATCGGAAGGCCGAGCTCGACCCGAGAAGCGATCCCCGCCAGAGAAGGTTCTCAGATCGCCGCCCGACGCCTTTGGCAGCGACGCGGCAGATCCGGACCCGAAGCAGCTTCCGCTGGCATCCGATTCGAAGCCAAGCATGGCGAAGGAAAGAATCAATCTGGATCATTTCGAGTGGCCAAGGATCCAGCTCTGCCTCTCGAGGAAGGAGAAAGAGGACGATTTCTTAGCCATGAAAGGCACCAAGCTCCCCCAGCGCCCCAAGAAGAGGGCCAAAAACATTGACAGGACCTTGCAGGTATAAAATTAAAATTGCATCTTGCAAATGTTTCTTGTTTCAAAATTTAACTCTTTTTCTTTTCCGGTTGTTGGAATCCAGTATTGCTTCCCAGGGATGTGGCTTTCGGAGTTGACGAGGGGAAGGTACGAAGTAAGGGAGAAGAAATGCATGAAGAAGGTATGTATGTTCCTGATGGTTTCTTCTTCTTCTTTTTCTGTTTTACTTCGTCCGTCTCATTGTTCACCTTTTCTAGCTCTGTGATTTTCATTTTCACTAGTGCATAATAAATGTTTTTTTTTTTTGTTATTGTCACTATTATTAATTTTTTGTATGACTTTGTTGGCCCCTTCACGTGAGGCCACGTATGTGTGCTGTGTCCGGGTCTCAACTTTTATTGTTCTTTTATTTTTCGTGATTGACGCAATCTGAGTCGTCAGTTAAATGTTTTCTTTTAACAAAACAAAAATTATCCTGAGATTATTTTCTGCAATAATAATTATAATTATAATTATTATTATTCTGTTCTGTATTTTGTAACTGATCAGACGATTAATGTCGGGCTTGTTGTTGGTTGTGCACTTGTGCTTGTGCAGCAGCAGAAGCGAAGGGGACTGAAGGGAATGGAGAGCCTGGAGAGTGATTCCGAGTGAAGCTAAATGCCGATCTCATTTTTACCCTTTTTTGATTTTTTTTTTTTCTTCTTCTTCTAGAAAAAGGATTAGCTGTACAAATTGTTCAATTTCCGTTAATGAGGAAAAGCCTTGTCCTTAAAAGTTGCATTTGTTATTTTGAGTGTTCAATTCCATTTTATTGAATGTTCAAAATTCTTTGAATTCTGAATGTAAATTTTGAGCTCAGACACTTTAAGCATAATTATTAAGTATTTTTAAGCAAAACTAATTGATAATGTTAAAGAAAACAAAAACATTGATTCTTTTAGTTAGTTACTTTGGTAAAGTTGGATCGACTCTTTAGTGAAATACCCAAAGTTTAATGACTTGATTCATGGCCGAGAATCCATTAAATTATTATATTTTATCCTTTAACAATTTATAACAAAGAATCAAAGTAACTTTTGACTTTAAAATTTTCCCATTTTTTCATGTACAAACTACATGTTAGAGTGGGCCTAGCTCGGTGCAAGTTTCTTGGTGTCCAAAGATCACGCATCGTCTCATTAAAAATATGGCTTCTCGTCTAGAACTAGACCTTGAAAAGAGACGACAGTGTAGCAAATTAAGTTGACTTAAGTGGATTCCACTACGCCGCCATGTGCCAAGGAGGCTTATTTCAACCATAGAGAAGTCGCTCGATTGGAAGATCTAAGTAATCAAACGCTGAATCTAAGCATCATTTTCTAATTTAGCATCGTCTCTCCATTAATGAGATTATTTCAACTATTTTTTCCCCCTATTCAGCGCACACGTGTATTCAAGAAAAAGCCAACAATGAGATTATGTATCGACCACATTAGGGTACCTCTCCGGCTGTCGTAATAGGAATTTTTTAAAAGAAAATGATTTTCCTTTAAAGAAAAAGTGAAAACAAAATCTATGAATAAATTAGATACGAGGAGTAATAGAAAATATTCATGTATATTAAGATGATGATAAAAAGCGAAACGTTCATTCTAATATTTTCGTCAGTTTGTTCCAGGATCAATACGAAAGAGGTAAATCACGGGGGCTAATTTACTATTCCAAACAGTGACCAGTGCATGAGAGAGGACAGAAATTTGTCTACTAGCCAGGATTTGACCATCAAACCTCAGTGGCAACATCCCATGCACTAGTCACCAGCACATCCCATGGGGACTCTTATGAGAGATTAATAATTATGTTGAGAGAGAAGTCAAAAATCAAAAGGGATCAATCGCATCATCGCTCCCTCGACTAAATGGTCATCTGAGTTAACTCCCCCAACCATATGGTCATCCGACTCAGCTCCCAGATCATATGGTCATTTGACTCAGTACCCATCCACTTGGCTCAGCGTCTATCTATATGGCTCAGCTCCTCCGACCACATGGTCATTCGGCTCAATGCCCATCCGCTTGACTCAGTGTCATATCCTCCAGCCCAGCTATCCCAATCATAATTTGCAGAATCATGATCCTACACAGAATCAATTTAGGGTCAAGATTAGATCGATCGATATCGGATCGTAAAATCATATAATTCTATCAAAAACTTTTAAAATTTTATGATACATGATTAATAATTAGAAAATATATCTAAATAGTCATTTGCATATAAATATATTAATAATTTTACATATACATAAAACCGTCGATACTCGACTTTTAGCCCAGTAACACTTAATAATATTTATATTTTCATATCCTAAAATAAAAGAGTATAAAATTTCTATTAACACAATAATAATAATAATCATAATTAACTTTAAGAATGTTCTCCTGATTTACAAGATGACCCAATTCAAAGACCAATAAAGTATCTAACATAACGAAAGCTATTGAATTCTTTGATTCGAACATAATCTTCTAAATACTCATTAATTCCACATAATAGGCAATAAACATAAAAAAAACTCAACATTTGGGAGGGGGGAATAACATAATATTATTGATAAAACAACTAAACAACTATTTAAATAATATAAAAATCTTAACCCTAATACTATAAAAGATAAAAATAATAATAAAAAAATCAAAAACTTTTGGGTCTTCAAAAATGATTTAAACAATATTTTTTTCTTCTTAAATTGGGCGGTTAAGGATAAACTTTGTAGCTAACTATAGATATTTGAATGAACTATTATTTGATATATTATAAGTCTTGTGGTTCAATTCGAATCAAAAATTATGATCTTTCAAAGCTTTGCCCGATCCTACTTATCCTGTTCCGATCCTACCAATCTTGCTACGATTCTACTATAAAAATTAATTCTATACGATTCGAGATCGATTTCTGCTTCTGGATCGTAGAATCGCAATTTTACAAACTATAATCCCAACTGACTAGCAGCACATAGGCCCTCACATGGGCTGCTAGAGCATGTGAGTCGCCAAAGCACGTGGATTAACAATGAACGTGGAGCAGCATGAGATATATGACATATAACAACTGGATGCGACATGGTCTGCAAATGTACAAAATATAGGTGACAAGACCCCAGATACGATGTGACATATTTCGTACTAAGATCTAACAGATGTCTTATCGTCCATTTATATTGGAGGAGAGAGGTATCCAACGACAGTAGTATTAAAAGAGTCTACTACCGCGGGCTAAGGTATGCGCATGCATATACGTCTTTATGTACACAAATACTTTCATACATGTTACTGTTCTTCTTCTCCACATACATCGTCGGATATTGACTTGAGCATTAGAGTGGTTGAGCTAGGACACCCCCTAATCTCCATTTTAACTAGCTCCTTCTCTCCTTTTTCATCCTTTGGTCCGGAGAGCACCTTCGATGACCTATCCTCTCTCCTGGTGATCGGTGACTTTGTTAATACAAGAGACAACTCATCGATGACTCACCCGTTGATGATCTTAGACCGGATCAAAATTATTTAGTAAGTCTACTTCACTTTACTTTCCCATCGCGTAAAAAAATTGATGTATATAGGACACCTATGATTAATATTAAGAATGTGAAGATTTTACCCCCGGGGCAATGGTGCAATGATTAGGCCTTATGAATAATCAAAGAATCTAAAATTCGAATCTCAATTGCAATAATTTCAAAGGTTTAAAAGTCAGATATGCAAACTCTACATGAGGTTATCCATTAGATGTTTAAGTTTTTATTTCCTTCCGTATTCACTCAATTTGTTCATAAATTAAGATCATCAACATCATTTTATTGAACAATCTATCAGAGATATTAGGGGAATTTAGTTGAATTGAAATTACATCAAATCAAATTCAACTTATCTATCGAGATGACCTAAGCAGATAATCTCAGACTGTCAGCAAGACTGATTCAACCAAGTGTCCCTGAGCGGATGCGAGTGCTTTGAGCGAATCACCGAGCGTTCCCGAGTGGAACATCGAGTTGGGAAAAAGAGACGCCGAGTCGCTCCCGAATGTATCGCCAAGTTGAGAGTCGAGTCAGGAAAAGAAGGCTCTCTGTCGAATGGTTCCTTCAGTCGGGAAGCGAAGTATCTGAATGCTTTTTTCAGTCGGGAAACAAAATAGAAGTCGAGTCAAGAAGGAAGCCATCGAATCGAGAGTTGAATCGGGAAAAGAATACTCCCGAGCGGATTCTGATGGTCCCAGAATAGACACTGAGTCGGGAAGAAGTGTCCCGACTGTCGAGTGTTGATCGAGCCTGAGTGGGTTGTTGAGTCGAGGAAGAAAGATGTTGAGGCATGCGCTTAACGCAATTTTCTTGTAACAAATTCATTCCACTTCCGGCTGTGCTTCAAGGTTCTCTAGGGTCATCTATTTCTCAGGATATAATAGCAAACCGTGATCGTTATTAAGCACTGATGGATCACGACGAACTGAGAAAATACTTATTTGCTATCATGGGTAAACCATTGAGCGGAAATATAGGCGGAAACAAGATTTTGAGAGAACGAAAGTGGCGAAAAATCTTTTCTTCTAGCTCATATGCTCTCCTCTGGCCAGGGTCACAGTCTCCTTATATAAGAGCGCTCACCTTTGGCTATAGTAAATGACCAAATAAAGAGTATTCAATGTCTTTACTCGTCGGTTATTTACTCATCGATTGTTTATAACGTCAATTACGGATCACAAGTAATCTCAATTAATTCATCCGTTATATATTTAAGTAAAAAATTATTCACATGACAAAATATTAATTCATCCATTTGGATAAATTTTACCTCAATCAATTTGATATTCGACGCGCATAAATCATACTCATACATGAATCAATTTGATTTAATATAATTCAAACTCTAAATTTATATCGCACACACGAGAGAAAAACTCTCATCATACATGCACGTACAGCCATATAAATCAATAGTCAAAAAAAAAAATCTCAATATAAAACTAAACTTATGTATAATAAAAAAAAATCCACTTTCTTTTCACATTTTAAACACATTTATCATTGACACTGTATCATTAATTATCAACATCTAAATATATGGTTGAATTTGGAATAGCTCTATGCCTTGGTCTGTATGTTTTTTTTGCTAGTGTCCAACTCACAGATCCACAAACCATGTCACCTGTTTCGGTGTTTGTTCCTTGGGCACATAAACTATAAACTCTCCTGTATTTTGTTGGTGCATTTATATTGATTCTAAACGAACATAATAAATGAAAGCACGTGACATGACCTTCTTTGAGTTTCACTGTGCTTTTGATAGGTGGAACATTCGGTGGTGGAAGTAAAGAGCCTGAGCTTTACCTCACGGAGATTTAATCCGTAGCCCATTAGCAAAGACTGAAAGGTCATCTCTGATGAGATTTGTACATGCAAGGAAACAGCAAATCTTCTGTGGACATGATTTACTGTCGAAGACATGAAAGAGACGACGCAGTGGTAATTAATACCAGAAACAGTGTTTAGGGAGGGACATCGAGCATGGTCTGCACTCAAGCAACATGGAATTGGGTCCACCTTGAGACGGCAACCTTGTTGTTTAGCAAGGAGGAATCTTCAGAATCCATGAATTAGCAGTTTCGATTATACTGACAAAGTAGCTTTTTTACATTACATTACTTTACATTGCGGTTACACCGAGAATTGTTATTCGAGTTGGAGGAAGAATAGTAACCGCAGTAATTCTCAAAACAAACGATTGCATACCAATATATATATATATATATAAATAAAGCTCTCCCTCTGACAACTTTCCCTCTCCTCTTTAGCCACTGTCACTGACACGATCCCTTCCGCTCGTCATATCCCTCTCACTTGCATACCCGCATCTGACACCACCCTCTTCGTCTTCTCCGTCGCAACCCACCGTTCCACCCGCCAATCCATGTGTGATGTGTAGGACTAAGCTTCGCTCACGGCCGTCCGATGGCTGTGTCGGTCGGGAGATCCAGACGTCCGTTCTCATGCAGCGCGCGCAGCAGCTGCGCACCCTTCCGCCGCGCCCGGGCGCTGCAATCCCCCTGCATCGCCGCCACTACCGCTCTTCCCGCCTCCGCCGGTGCTGATCCCGCCTCCGCACCGCCGTATATCGCCGCCATCACCCCGATGGCGTACTCCCGACCCCTCCCTGTCATCTTTTCTACCGCTCCCGCTAACGCCGGCGCTGTCGCGGGGTGGCTCCGCACCTCCGCGGCGCCGTCCGGGACCGTGCAGAGGAGCTCCAACGCTGCCAGCGCCCGCTCCGCGGTCGCACCGCTTGGCCCCGACGCCGCTACGGCTTCCATTGCTGCGGACGCCGCTCCGGTGTCCACCGCGGTTCGCCGGTTGTGCTCCGATAGAAGCAACGCGAGGAGAACCTTGGCTGCCGGCCGCGACGAGGTCTGGTCGCGCAGTGAGGCTACCACGCCGGACATCACTGCTGGAGGGCAGGGAGTCGGCGTTGGGGAGGAGTCCGTTGCCAGGGACTTTTCCAGCAAGCGCAGAGCCGGGAGGCGGTCGCCGGATGCGAACTGGAGCTCCGTGGCGTGGAACGCCTCGGCGAGGTTGAAGGAGACGGGGACCACGGGGTCCATTGTCGGCGGGCGACGCTCCGATTCAGTTGCTAGTTGCTGTTGGTGGTGGTGCTGCAGGGGGAATCTCCACTGAGTGAAGCTCTGGGAAGTGGAGGAGGAGGAGGACGACGAGGACGAGGAAGCGGGAGGGCGTTCGGGTTCAGTGGGCCGAGGCGCGTCAGCAGCCAAAGATGGCTTGTGAGCAGGCGGAAGTGGAGAAGCAGATGGAGGCGGAGGCGACTCGGCGGGAGGAGGCGGGGAAGCGGAGGGGACAAAGGTAGAAGCAGAAGGCGGATGGGCGGTGGGACTGAGGACTGACTGAGTGCAGTTGCGGAAGATTCCGCAGGAGAAGATGGCGCGCGGCGGAGTCTTCAGCTTCGCCTGCGGGTTCTGGTGATTACTCCGGCTCATGGCGGCGCTCGCCGGCGTCTTGCCGTGCATTTGCACAAATCCGAAGGCTTTGGGAGCCAAACTGGTAAGGCCGTGAGCGAAGTTTATAACCACTCCGATGAATAAAAAGAAGACATCGGAAAATGTGGGCCACAGAGACAGCCGACCTCTCCTGATCGGCTCCAAGCGAAGGGTCCCACATCAGAACGAGATTGATTCATGTCCGAGCCAAATCCATGATTGGTCAAGCACGTTGATCGAATGACGTGGCAATCATCTATTCGTTGAGCTCGGTACCTTCGCCATGGTTCGTGCATGACGTGTCGATGTGGTAACGCATGCCATGGTGTTGGGTGAGGCAGGTGGGTCAAATCCTGGCTAGTAGCCAGGTTCCTGCCCCCCTTATGCACTAGTCACTGTTCGGGCTGGCTAGACTAGCCC
>JBBUKS010512593.1:0-13315 GCA_038050645.1 Hedychium gardnerianum | reverse complement strand
GTCATAATAGAAAAAAGAAAAAGTAAAAGAAAATTAATCCTAATAAAAAGATAAAGTCTAAACTAATTTTTAGAAAAAAAAACTAATTCTAAAAATTTAAAACAAATAAAAGAAAAGGTTAAAAGACCAATTCTAGAGTTTTGACGGCTAAAAGAAAGCCGATTCTTTCTCGTCCAGACTCCGAATAGAGCACAATCGCATCAGGAGTCTGCAGATTGATCATCTTCCTTGTTGGTAGTCTCGATCGGCCCAAAAAGGAGGTTAAAAACATCATTTTTTTCTCGTCACAGCTTGAAGGGGAACATAAACATATCGAATGACATAAATTGATTGTACTATTAAATACTCCTGCATCAATTATTTAAATAATTAACGTCTATGGTCCTTCACGACAGACCAATAACTTAAATACTTGATTAAATTGCTCTCACGCATTCTCTTAAAAAACCATCACACATGCATCCTAACAATTATTAACAAATGATTATGATATTAGAAGCTCGTAAAAAGACATTTAGAAAATTATTTAGATAATTAACTTTTATAGTAAACAAAAGAGATTATGTTCACCTAGGCACTCTCATAATTTATTTTTAGATTATGTAAAAAAAGATAAATTATAAAGTTAATTTATAATCGATCGTCAAATAACTAAAGATGAAAGAAAAAATTTCCAAGAAAATATATATCCATAAAGAATAGATCCTGAGATAATTAACTTCCATGAACCTTCCTGAAAAAGATACCAACTTAAAAAACTAATTAAATAGCTCTTGCGCATGTATCCTAATAATGATTAACAAATGTCCAACTAAAAAAACAAATGTTTATGATGTTATTTACATAGAAAATACATTCAGAAAAATGTTTCATTAATTAAAGTTAAGATTTTAAAGGACCTCATTCCTAAGGAAGGAACAACTTATTTATTTATTAGGAGAAACAAAGATGATATCGTCACTTTGGCAGCTTCTCCTGAGTGATTTTTTATTATCTAAAAGAAAAATAAATCATGAAAAACTTCATTCAATAATAATAACGCATGTAAAGAGGAGTTGAACAACCTATTTATCTATTGTAATAAAAAAATAATTATATTCACCTCAAACGTTTCTTACAATTCATTTCCAAATTATATATAAAAAATAAATCACGAAATTAATTTATAATCGACCATCAAATAGTTAGAGATGGGAGGAGTTTAACAACCTATTTATATATGAGAATATGGATGAATGCATTATAACCTTAGCCATCAAATTAAATGAAATTATCAACGGGTAGGAATAATGAATACATAAAATTTATTAAATAAGAAAATAAAATAATTAGAGACTATTAAACTCCATTCCCATATAGTAGTTGGATATATTTGACCAATTTTCACGGGATGAACTGATGATTAATACATAAGGTGTTATCATCATGAGGTATGAGGATCAAATTCTAACTAGTAATCAAGTTCTTGCCCTCCCCCATACATTTGTTACTGTTCGGACTAACTAGACTAGTCTCCGTGATTTACCTCCTTCGTGTTGGTCCTGGAACGGACTGACAGGGGCGCTGGAGACAAACGTTTCACCTTTTACCACCATGAGTATATTTGACCATGATCAAGACTTAGCTTATTTCTAAAATTTGGTGAACGATTTGTGAAAAGATGATTACGTTCACCTCAAACATTTCTTATAGTCTATCTCCAGATTATATAAAAGAAAATAAATTACGAAATCAATTTATAACCGATTATCAAATAGTTAAGAATGGGAGGAGTTTAATAACCTATTTATTTATGAGAATATGGATGAATGCATTGTAACCATAGCCATCAAATTAAATGAAATCATCAACGAGTAGGAATAATGAATACATAAAATTTATTAAATAAGAAAATAAAATGATTAGAGACTATTAAACTCCACTCCAGTATAGTAATTAGGTATATTTGATCAGTTTCACGGGATAAATTGATGATTAATATATAGGTAGGATGTTATTATTATAAAGTTTGAGGATCAAATTTTAGTTAGTAATCAGGTTTTTGTGTTATTATTATGAAGTCTGAGGATCAAATTCTAGTTAGTAATCAAGTTCCTGTTCTCTCTCATGTACTGGTTATTGTTCGGACTAGATAAATTAGTTCTCGTGATTTACCTCCTTCGTGTTGATCGACGTTTCGCTTTTTACCACTGTGGGTATATTTGACCACGATCAAGACTTAGCTTATTTCTAAAATTTGGTCAACGATTTGTGAAAAGTTTGTTTTTCTCAGCAAGATTTCAAGGCTAAAATGATATTTAGGAACAAAATGGGGCATTGAGAAATATGTCCCACTCTAGATGAAGTTTTTAGTAACTCACTACCCACATATCTAAATGAAGATTTTAGCACTGGATGGTCTTCCACGGCTCAAATGTCGTAATCAAAACGCTAAGTAGAAGAACGATAATGTCAATTGAAGAAGAAAGAAGAGGAGTTCATTGAATATCAAGTGTTGAAATGACGCTTTGGAGTTTAACCAAGGATTTATGGAAGAGCTTACTATTTCAACAAGATTACAAGTTTAAAGTAATATTTGGATAGACTCAGCCAAAGTTTGGAGGGCATTTAGAGCTTTTCAAATATTGGCAAAACTCCTTTAAGCAAAATAAAAGATAGGACGACGGCTAGAAATTAAATAAATAAAATACAGGAGCACATTTTGAAAATTATGCCTAATTCATAGTTAAGATGGACTAGGAATCAAATAACCCTTGTCTGTGATAAGAAGAGATACTTTATAATTTGGCAAATGCCATCCTAGAAATTAGTGTGACTATTTCATCCAAGGCTCCTTCAATCTCAAATTACTTTCATTTATTATTTTTAACTCAAACTTACGTACTAGCTAAGCAGGGACGAAGCCAAGGTGGGGGTGATGACGATGGCCGCCCCTCTCAATATTTTAATGCAAGAAGTGAGGAATAAGAGATGAAATTGGGGCAACAACACGGCCGCCCTCCCTTAACATAAACAACACCTTTCACCCCTCTAATATAAATTTTTTTGGCTCCGTCCCTAAGATGATGAGTAATTTTATGTAAACTTAATGTGTGAGAAATCCTTTGACAATCATCCTAAATTAAAACAAATTCAAATAATTTATTTTTTTCTTGAGAAATCATGTTGTAGGATAATCTGCAAAACATTTTAGATTTGTATATTAAGGAATTACTTAAAAATTAAGGATGAATTAGGAAAACTCATGGTTAAGAGCATGATTTCTTCAAAAGTAAATAGAAAAGTGTTCTTTTGATAAAATTCTAAAATCTAAAAAATGATTTAGATATTCGGTTCATTTTTTCTAAAATTGATCATATGATCTCATAGTCAAGATGGAGTACCAATCAATAGCTTTCATGATGTACAAAGACAAAAAAAATTTACACAGAGAAAGGAAGCTGGAGCTTATAAATATCAAGAGACATGTAACCCAAAGAACACAAATCACAATTAAGATGGAGAAGCAATCACTAGCTCTTGGTGATAGCGAAGCAACAGTTCGTAAGTCATCACAATATCAATATCCAAGCATTTGGGGCGATTATTTTATTCAAAACTCTTCCACTCCCACAAAGGTACAATCATCTCTTTATTTATCTAATATTTCTTTAAAATTCTTAAAACAAGAAGGCTTATCACTAGGGGCATATTAGTTTTCTTCGAACAAATTGATGGTGATTAGATAAATATTGTTGGATGTATATTCAATAATTTTGATAATCCAAGAGTTCGCTCAAAGGATGATAAAAGGAGTAGAAGAATTGAAGGTGCAAACAAGGAGCATGTTCAACGAGACTGGTGATATAGTGCACCTTATGAATTTGATTGATTCAATTGAAATTCTTGGACTAGATTACCATTTTGAGAATGAAATAGATGAAGCAATAAGATTGATCTATGAAGTTGATGATAAGAGCTATGGGATTTATGAAACTTCTCTAAGATTTTGATTGCTTAGGCAACATGGATATCATGTATCTGCAGTTAATGCTAAACATAAGTTAAAACTATTAGACTATATTATACATATATTGTTATTTGTAAAATGGAGGGAAAAAATAAAATTAAAAATAAAAATAAATGTATTTATTTACACATTTTATGATAAACAATACATATTTCTACTATATCTTTAGAAGTTGATGTTGGATATATATGAATGGAAAAGAGATGGAGAGAAAAGATACTCCATTGTGAATGAGACTTTGGTCCCATATTGAAAGTTTTAAGGCAAATTTGTTGGTTTATAATGTATCACAAGCATGATTATTGTGAACAAATGCATGGGGAGAGACTCTCTCACACACGTGGGTGCGCAGGGAGTGCAAATCCAGTGCTTGAATTTGCACTAAACCATGTTGACTCGTGTGTGAGCACAACTGCGTCGAATGTAGGACCGGTTGAACCAAAATTTGCCCAAATGAAACAACCAATATTTTCCTACGTGAATAATTCTTTTGTTAACCTCTCAGGTGAAATGGCTGACGGATGCATTAACTAATGTTAATCTCCCGAGTGAAATGATTGACATTCTGATTTGGATTATAATGGCAGTAAATAACCTTTATTCAGTCATTTAACGGAGTCAAAGGGGGGACACTCCTATATAAGGAGGTGAGGTCTTGAGCAGAAAAATAGATGATGCAATAGTAAAAAGAGAATCCTCTACCTTCATTCCCTGTCTTTCTTCTTTGCTGATTCATTTCGATCAGCAGTCATCCAGTGATAACACTCAGGTGCATTCTCAGTTTTCCATGAACAATCTGTGGTAGATTGCGATCGCAGTTTCTTTGTTATATCCTAGAAAAAAGACGTCCATCATAATCTTGAAGCACTGTTGGACGGGGACGAATCTGTTTTAAAGAAATTGCATCAAACACAAGTCTTAGTATCTTCTTCCTCGTATCTCGACAGATGTCTCAGCGATATCTCAACAGTTGTCTCGGTCATCTCGGCAGACATCTTCGCGGCTGTCTCGGTTGTCTTGGCCATCTCGGTGATGTCTCGGTCGTTGTCTCGACTGTCTGGACCATCTCTGCAGACGTCTCGGCGACATCTCGACAGTTGTCTCGGTGTCTCGGCTGCCTCGGCTTCCTCGGCTGTCTCGTCCATCTCTACAGACATCTCAGCCAAGTTCCAGGCAATCTAGCCATCCAAGTAGCTCATCTTTTCCTACTTGGCAGCCTGAGATTATCTGCTCAGGCCACTCAACATATAAGATTGATTTTGATTTTGTATAATTTCAATTCAGTAAATTCTCTTATATCTCCAGCAACAAGATTGCCCGATAATTGATTGACTTTTATTATTGTGATATATTTTGATTTAGAATTTTAATTAAGTTTACATATTTATCCTAATAAAAGAATGATAAAACAAGAGGTGTCAATGTATTTTTTTTGGTAAAAAGTAAATTGTTAACCACCTTTAGGTTTAAAATTTGTTTTAATTAAGATAAAAATCTTCTTTCATATTTGTATTATTACAAAATGAAAGAGGATAAAACTAGTTAAATAGTTTGTTATACTATGATACTATTATAATTACTTTTGTGAATACTTATTATTGATGGCTTACCCGCTCTTGTAGATACTTCTAACAAGTTCAAAGATGAGAATGGAAGCTTTATATCTGCATTGAATGGAGATGCCAAAGGATTACTAAGCTTATATAATGCGTCTTACCTTGGAAAACATGGAGAGACCATACTTGATAAAGCCAAGTCTTTTACAAAGTCTAAACTTATATCTTTATTGGGTGAACTTGAACAATCTTTAGCAGCATAGGTTGTTTTTTTCCTTGAGATACCACTATATCAAAGAATTAAATTTCTCTCGATGAGAAAATATATTCTTATTTATCAAGAAGATGAAATGCAAAATGATGCTATATTAGAACTTTCAAAGATAAATTTCAAATTACTTCAATCTCTTCGTCAAGAGGAACTAAAGAAAATTTCAATGTAAATAAATTAAAATATTTTTTAGAAACATTTTTCTAGTGTTTGAATGCACACCAATATCACATTTGCTCAAATATGCATTTGTACATATGGTTAGGCATTTGGAAAGAATTTAAAAATAAGCATTTTGTAGTTAATAGAAATTTTTGAATAATTAATATTTACAAGAATTTTAATTTTCATACATTATGTTAATCGATTACTTCTATTTTATAATTATAAGTATTTTGCATTTTATTTGTATTTGTGATTAAACTTATTGTTTTACATCTTTGTGTATACTTATTATTATTATTATTATTATTATTATTATTATTATTATGGTATATTTCAAGATAGTGGAATGATTTAGCACTTGCTAAATCTCTAAGTTTTACTTGTGACTGTGTTGTGGAAAGTTATTATTGGATTCTTACTGTGTATTTTGAGCCACAACATTCTTGTGCACGAGTGATTTGTTCCAAAGTGCTTTCTCTTCTATCAATTATGGATGATATCTATGATAACTATGGCACATTAGAAGAGTGTAAACTATTAATTGAGGCAATCAAAAGGTTATTTTCTCACATATCAAAATACTAATAGTTTATTGTTTCCTTTTATAATGTTGTTATATTGTCTATCCACATGGACTGAAATGTTGTAAAACAAGTCCTACTTAAAGTGTAAGAAATAATGTAAAATTATAAGTTACCATATTCATTCTTTTGTGAATACCATGATCATGTACTTGCTCATATTTTCATACATTTAGGTGGAATCGTCAAGCTATTGATTATTTACCAGAATACTTGAAAGATTGTTATCTCAAGATATTGAAAACTTTTGAAGAATTTGAAGAAGAGTTGGAATTGAATGAGAAGTACCGTATGCTATATCTTCAAGATGATGTATGCTGATAGGAATGTTATAATGTCTTCTACTATCTTTAAACTTATAGACTAAGTTTGTTTTCACTTGATTTACACAGATAAAGTCTATAGTGATATCTTATCTTCAAGAAATTAAGTGGGGTATTGAGGACATGTGTCATCACTTGATGAACATTTGCATAGTTCGTTAATCTCCTCTGGGTGTTCTACAATCAATTGTGCCTCTTTTGTTGGTATGGGTGAAGTGGCAACAAAAGAAGTATTTGAGTGACATTCTAGTTTTCCTAAGGTCATAGAAGCTTGCTGTGTAATTGGTAGACTCTTGAATGATATAAGATCACATGAGGTATTCATTTTAGACACTTCCTTTTGTAGAATAGCAATTTCACTTAAAAAAAAATTAGTTGGAGCGAAGGAGAGATCATACCACCTCTATAGTGGAAAGTTACATAAAAGAGCATGACACAAATGCAAAAGTTGCATGCAAGAAACTGCAAGAGATAGTGGAGAAAGCATGGAAGGATCTAAACAAGGAAAGTCTCAATCTAACAAAAGTAGCTCGATCTATTTTTGAAAGAGTTGTCAACTAATCAAGATCAATGGAAGATATATATAGGTACAATGATATGTACATCAATTCTGACATTACGAGGAAAGATAATGTTTCTTTACTATTGATTCAACCTCTTCCCATATAAGAGTGTTACTTCTTCAATAAATCATAAATATACAACCATGTACTATTTTAGGCAACCATTATAGTGTGAGGTTTCTCAATACTCCGTCAATGTTTGAATAAAGTAAACTCATATTTAGACGTTTTATGAAAAAGTTATTGATATGTATTTATATCTTATGTATGTGTTTTCTTAATAAAATTTGCACTTTTGGTTTGGAGATATTAACAAAATTTCCAATTGACCTTAGTCACTAATTTTTTTCTTAAACAATAAGTTTTGCAGAAAAGTTAGAGAAATTATTAATATGGACCGAACTATACTATTTTGTTCTTATCCTATTGATTACAAAATTGACCTATGTTATATCTTTCTTGTTTTATTGATTTCTTAACCATGAACATTTTAGCTAAGGCATTTGGGATAGAATGTTGTAATGGATCAATCCGTAAGATATCTATAGTTTTGATCACTTTAGAAATATCATTTAACCAATCATTGTAAAGTTTTTTAGGTTAGAAATACTTGGAAAATAATCACCTATGCCAACTAAGAGAGACTTCAGCACAAACTAATCGTTCAACAACTTAAATGATCACATCTTTGACCCATTAGTATTTGGTATGAGTAGTCGAAGCTAAAGGCTCAATCTCATCTATCTATCAGGTGTTGTTAACAAAGGCCCTTAATATGATTCTTGTAGTGAAAATACAATAAAGAAAACATCCTACGTAGAGAAATTTGATGTATTTCTTTAGCCTCTAATACACTTTGTTATATCTTTAAAAAAAATCATATATTACAAAGTGATTAAATCTTTTTTGGATCTAAAATGAGCTTGAATCCAAATTAAATTGGATAAGTTGGAGTTAAACCAAACTAAATGATTTAGAAAAGTAAGGGTTGAATAAAATTAGATCTTGGTTCACGTGGTTTAGGGTTTCTATTGCTAAATTAGATAATTTAGGTTTGGTTTAATTCTTGGTTCACATGGTTTTGGGTTTTAAGGTGTTTATATATTTAAGGAGTTTAGGACTAGGGTTTATTCCAAGTTGTTTTCTTTGTATCGTCCCCCCTACCTCTTTTTTTCACAATATTTGCCTCGTAGCTGCTGCTATTCTCTTTTTGGTGGAAGAAGTTACGACCTTTTTGGAAGCCACCATCATCTTGTTTGTAGAAGCACTTATCCTCTTCATCTATCCTAAATTGACTCCCTTCACTTCTAGGAGATAATATAGCATATGAGTTTCAAGAATTCGGAAAATCAATTATAAATTGTTAAGGAAGCACGAAGGTGCTTTAGGGTGAGTGATAAGGATGTGAATTTCTTCAATTGAGATGGTTTTTTCTAATTGATTCTATTTGACATTTTCCTTGTGGTAAGAAATATGGGAAATTTAATAGAGAAATAAATCATAATAATATAGGTCATTTAATAAAATAATAAGGTCATTTAATAAGAAATAAAATTATTTCTTAGGTGGGTCATTAATAAGAAATAAAAATTATTTCTAACAAGAAAAATCAAAAACATACATAGATTTTCAAATGTTGTAATCTATATACTATGGAGAACAACGATAATATCAATTGGAGCCCCCGAGGTTACGGTGTAGCGAAAGAACGTTAAATTATCATTTAGGTATTCATAATTTGATTCCTAACTACGACATATTTGTAGAAATTTTTCTTTCAAATGAGACGTGCAATCACGAGATGTTAGGCTTCTGGGCCACCCAACCAAAGCACTTTCCGATTTATCCTAGCAACCGATGGGACAGATCGATCACCCCATGTTTGATGTACATGGTTCATCATTTTTTTATTTTTTTCTTCTTACTTATCCAATTAAAAAAATAATGAATCATATAACAAGCGAACCTAGGGCGACCGGCTCGACCTCACGGAAGTTTTCCACCGATCGCCAGAGTAAATCAGGAAGCGCTCGCGGCGGGCAATC
This sequence comes from Hedychium gardnerianum, assembly GCA_038050645.1. NCBI lineage: Eukaryota > Viridiplantae > Streptophyta > Magnoliopsida > Zingiberales > Zingiberaceae > Hedychium > Hedychium gardnerianum. Next base: position 3,802 of record JBBUKS010512593.1, on the reverse strand, counting down.
CATAAGTCTAGCATCCTTTGGTTGCATATTTCATTTAGAGGAAAAATTCTTATAAATATATCATAACTAAAAATCGAATCATAAATATTTGAGTGACAATCTAAACGTCCTATCGCTGCATCGTAACATGAGACTCTTGCTTCTCCAATTGAGCAACTAAAGTAGATGGGTAATTAAATAGCGTTCAAAGTTTAACCTAGGATTTGGCAAAAGCTTATTGGTTTAATGAGACGATACCACTAAAGTAATATTTGGACAGGAATGCAAGCTCAAGTAGATGGGGGTTAGGCTGATTAAGCGATCAATCATTTTTTTTTTGGTAAACAAATGATGAGTTTAGGTTAGTTATTTTTGAAATGCAATAGTTAGATTTTTCAAGAATTTAAGATTTAAATCTTAGATTTATTATAAGATTTTTTTTTTCAAGAAAAATGAGTATAAGAATACTGATTATTTGAATGGATTTTCATTAACGCTTCTCGATTTATTTTGATGACAAATAAAAAAATTTCATAGAATCAAATCAATTATTTATAAAATTAATCGATTTAAAAAACTAAATACCTAGATTACAAACAAAATATTTGGAAACTATTTAGGGTCGTCATTTACATACTGTTGGAACTCTACCAAGTTCGGAGAATATTTAGTGTTTTTTACATACTGTTGGGACTCCCTTTAGGTAAAACAAAACCAAAAGGATGGAGTGCCAACTAAAAATAAATGAAACACAAGGACCTGAGGACCTAGGTATCATATTAATATTAAAGGATAATGTTGGAAATTAAAATTATATTAACCCTCAAAAATCATATTCTATGGCTATATATATATATATATATATAATTTTGATATCCTGCACGTTTATTCTGTGGATAACATGAGCGTCCCTCACAGAATTCAAGCACTGGGATCAATTTTTTTTTGTTTATTTTTTTAAGCAGTAGGTTGTGTCAATGAAACTTTGCCTTTAGAATTTAAGGGTTTAGTTATAATATTAAGCACATAAAAATTTTCAATTTTTTTTTTTTTGAGTGTATACGAGGTGTGTAAAATAAAATATGTAGAATATCAAAACTCTATATATATATACTATCCCCGTCAAGTTGAATTGTAGATGTTGATTAAGCATAGCTTGGTGTTTAAATTTCAAAATTCTTCTTTTGTGTAACCTCAGTAGGGATGTTTGTTTATCTAAACACCAGTAGGCAGATGTAATAGCTTGATTATTTTCTTTTTTATCTTTTCCATTATGAAGTGGTGATCAATTTTCATATGTTTTGTGCTATCACGATGGATTAAATTCTTTGCAATATTGATAGTTGATTGATTATCAAAAAACATCTTCATAGGTTCTTCAACAACATTCCTTTAACTCTTTTAAGAGTCTTCATGGCTACATCCCTTCATGTATACCATGTGTTGTTTCTTCTTACGCTATATAACTAAATTTCCCCATACATATGTGTAGTATCTAGAAGTTGGATTTTGATCTACTACTAATTAATCTTGCCCAATCAACGTTACTATATGTCTTAATACTTTTGTTTGTTGATTTCCCAAAATACAAGACCTTTTCTAGTGTTAGTTTTAAATATCTTAGGATCCTATAGACTACCTCTATACGCTCTTCATTTGGATTCTTCATGAATTGACTCACTATAATAACTGAGTATCCAATATCGAATCTTGTGTGTGATAAGTAGATGAGTTTGCCCATAAGCCACTGATATATGTATTTATCAACTGGTGCATAATTCTCTTTGGTTCCTAGTTTGATTATTGAGTCCATGTGAGTGTTTATTGGCCTGCATTCGAGCATTTCAGTTTCTTTAAGAAGGTTTAAGATATATTTTTGTTGAGAGACTAAGATTCTTATATTTGATTGAGCTATTTACATTCTAAGAAAATTCTTGAGGTTTCCAAATATTTGATTTCAAATTCCTTAGTAAATAGGCTCTTGAGTGTCTTTATTGATGGAAAATAATAATCTAGCAGGATCTTTTCATCAATATAAACATTGGAAAACCAAAGTATTTACAACGAGATGTGAGAAACCTTATACTATAATTAAATCATACCTGAGTTCAAAGACATCATCTTTGCACTATCCCCTAGATCTGAAGTCTGAAGTCAACGCGTGATCTTCCAAGGGGTTAGGGCTTCGGCGTCGTATATCCTCATCGAATGGAGAAGCAAGGAATAATCAATCGATTTCTAACCCTGGGGGATCACATCCTATATATAGCCTGATACCCGCTATCGATTATTAACTCATTAATGGTAACAGATGGTGGGTTTAAGGTAAACTAGTCTACACAATATCCACATCCAAAAGCAAATCCAATACCACATCAATTAGATCACTTTAATGAGTTTGGACTTAAGTGGCAAAATAGTAGGTTATAAATTCACGATAAGCTCACCAATGGATTATCAGATATATAAAATATCTAATAATTTTCAACTTGGACTACATGTGAAGATAACACAATACACAATATATTCTTTAGTTACATGTAATAATGCCAATCTTTATGGATAAAAAAATCTTAAATAATTTGATCCATTAATTCCAACAGCAAGGACTAAAGGAGTCATAGTTACTATAATAGTAAAAAGTTTAATAGTAATCACAATAGAAACTTTATTGATGACATAGATCTGATGTAGACTTGTAGCATGAAAATTGCATGAAAAGTAATCAACACATGCATCCTCCTAATGACCCAAAGGGTCTTGGTCATGTTTACAAATACCTTAAGCTAAATTGCAATTGTAAATCATGACATATTCTTTATGACTCAAACTAGAGTTCATATCATATTTACTACACCAAATGCTCAATTAAATTAGTAAATTATGATAACTTTATTTCAGAGTAATAATTAAAATCCATCATTGTTGAAACGGTATGTGAAAAATAAACATATATATGTAATAACAAAAATGTTCATTACAAAGAGCAATAAAATGACAAACATCAATATAAATTCCCACTAAATAGGTACTTCAACCAATAGAAACACCTCCCATATATGCAACATGCACATGAGGGTTATAAACCTTTGATGAACGGATCTACAATCATAAAATTTATACTAATTACTATAACAAATATGATTTTCTGTAGTGTATCATTAATAACACACGATTAAGATGTGTCATTAATAATAATTTTTACAGTACGTTAAATTATATGGAATAATATTATATTTTTATAAATAACACCGTGCAAAAGTAATACATTGTAAAACATATTTTAATAAAAGGCGAAAGAATAATTTACTTTGTGTTCACCACGCAACTGTCACTGTAAAATATATTTTTGACAACACATAATGTGTACTGTTAAAATTAAATATTAACAACACATTTTTATGCGCTATTCAAAGTATGTCATTAAATATAAACTTTTAACAACGCACAAAAACGCATTGTTAAAAGATTAATTTTTTTATTGGGACCGCGGTTAATTTTAGTGTGCTGTTAATTTTAATTGTGAACGTCAAAACATCTCATCGCCGTGAAACCTTTTTCCCTTGACCGTCGAACCCTCAATTCCCAAATCTCATCGCCCTCCTCCCTCTCCCTCCTCCGCTTCGCCAGCCTTTGCTCCTCCTCATCCTGCCACCGTCCTCTCCCTTGACCGGCAACCCCCGGAAGAGCAATTCGAATACAACTTAAAGCTAGGTGTAACAACCCTACACCAGCTTAGGAAAACACGAGCAGAAAATAAAAAACAGTAAATGAAAACTGCCCGTTACCCAACACTGAGATTGATGTCCTTGTTAGCTTGAGT
>JBBUKS010512572.1:0-13316 GCA_038050645.1 Hedychium gardnerianum | reverse complement strand
GATTTCCGAACGAAAAAGAAAAGATTTTCGAACGAGATTCACTCCCCCCCCTCTCTCTCGTCTCTAACGATCCAACAGATACATTTCCACGGAGGAGTGGATACAAGATGATTGAGTATAAGTCAAAGTGCTCGAAGTTGTTTCGATAGCCCACAGAGGATTCACCGCTCATTGCATAAGGAGACGTATACCCTATGACCACTTGTCAGGATTATTACTCGAAGTCTTTGGCCAAAGCATCACATGTCAAGAGTATCATACTCTTGGACACATGTCTGAGTAATTTGAATTCACAAGACGAGGAAGTATAACTTGGGCTAGGTGTGACATAGTCAGCCTAGTGGGGACTAACACATAGACTATGTCCTAAACCAAGTAGGTATAAGACGAGTGAAAGGAATGAGACATGACTCACTATAACTGCTAAAGAGTTCAGAATTTGTTTTGGGACCAACCGTTGATTTTTTGGTCAATTAAGATTCATGATGTACTACTAGGTGTCACTCATGATCTATTCGTTATTAATGGTTAATTACGAATGACCAACATAACCGAGAATCTATTGGGTCACAACACTACGAGTATGTCGGAGAGACATAAACGAGTTTGAGAATTGGATTCTTACATCGAGAGAGAGATCAAGTCTAGTAGGGCTAGACATAAGGACAATATTGAGATATTGGTTCAGTTCAGTTCGATTCGGCTTGGTTTAGTGTAAACCAATATTGGCTTGGTTTAGTTTGAAATTGAACAAAACTTAAGGCTATTGGATTGAGTTATTGTATGTAGGTTTGAACTTGTTTTCAAACCCACAAAGAGATCTATATATTGATATGGAAGGGCTAGTTTTTACGAAGAATTCTAAACTTGGAAAAACCCTAGCCTCTTTCTCCCTCGCCGCCCATCTAAAAGAGTCGTCGCTCCTTGTTGTTGTTGGCCACCAACAACCGGCCGCCTCCCCTCATAGCCAGCTGCTGACACATCACCAAAGTGGTGCCCACCGTACATGCACAACCAACCGCCATCGGCTGACCAAGGGCACACACTGCCCTTGTGCTCCTGAATAGCCGACCAACCCGCCCTTGCCCACCTTGATTGCCGGCCACTAACTCACGACAAAAGAGGTGCCCGCCGCCCCTTGTACAGCTGACTGCCGGCGCCTCCTCTAGCCTACCTCAATCGGTTCTCCTCCCTCGCTTAGTGTCATCGGGTTGTGTATGCCGCAAGACATTAAAGCAATTTAGGTTACCTCCGTGTTTGGTGTTGTTGGGTTGTTCACGCCGCTGGATACCAAACCGTGGGTGGAATCTCTCTAGGAGAAGTTGTCTCCGTTTGTCGGCTAGTACTGAAGATGGAGTCGAGACTCGTGGCTTCATGAAGCCATGTTGACGATTGCTCGACGTGGATACAAATAGAGGCAAGACTTCATAGCGTCGCTGGTTGATGTCATTTCATTCCACGTCATCCGTCAGGTATAATTTAATATCATAAAATTTAATTATGCAATTATGTTTGGCATGTTGTATCATGTATGCGTATGTTGTAATAATTAGTTTATTATTTTTTACTTTCATTGCATGTTTTGCGAAATGTATCCCAATGTACGCATCCATCGGACTCCCTAATAGTGGTATCGGAGCCTGATCGTGCTTTGAAATAATTGTAAAATTATTTTATGAGTTGTAGTTGGTCGTAAATTCAATTTTGGATAGTTTCCTAATTTGTTAGAAAATTCTAATTTTGAAAATATTATGAAATAATTTAAAAAATTTCAATTTTGGAAAGATTCTGAAATAATTAAGAAATTCTAATTATGAAAAGCATTTCCTAATCCGTTAAGAAATTTCAAATTAGGGAAATATTTCCTAATTAATTAGATCTTCTTAATTGAGAATTATTCCTAAATAAAAAATGTAATTAGATTTGAAAATTATTTTTTAATTTAATTAAGGAATCTTGATTTATAGAAAAATCAGATTCTTAATCATGTTTTATTTCCAAATAAAATCTATGACAACTATGACATTAATTATGCCATAATTAGTGACATTAATTATGTCATTTCATGTCATTTATCATGATTAGTTGCATTAATTATGTCATGCCGTGTTTTTGTCATATCATGTAGATAGTTAATTATTTGCATGGAAAAGAGGATGAGACCTAAAACCCTTACAAAAAATTATTAAAACCCACACCTTCCGTTAATATGGTAAGAACTAGAGTTTGATTTTTTAATTGGGTGGGTTATTAGACTCACTCCAAGTCCAACTTGAAATTAGATATGTTCGAACCATTGAGGTATGATCTCATGATTAACGGGCCGATTTTAACTTGAAGCATTGATTTGTTGGACTCACTCCAAAGTCAATGTGGATAGATGTGAAGTTGGGTGGTGATATACATATGATGTATACGTGTTAATGAGTTAACAACCCGATGTTTATGTGAATATCAATTAGTTGATAGCATAATGTGATAGTCATATATGTGCGATATATAATTGGTATATGTGATACCTATCACTAGAGCTAAGAATGACTTGTTGGACTCACTCCAAGGTTATTCTTATCTATAGTGGAACCCACTTGGAGAAAACCTACAATCTCCCGAATTCAAAGTAAGGGCTATTGAATTCGATTAATAACTGGGATTCTTACATGTATGTAAATTGTTTACATTTACATAGTGAAACATCTCTCTCATATTTACTCGATTGTGTATTTCTAGGTTATTAATTTACGCATAATGTTTTTAAATTTGTGCTCAATTTAGGATATGAACAAATTAACTAGGCCAAACTACTTGGACTTGTATCGAAATTTGAGAATCATTCTCAAATTAACTAGGATATGAAAGGATTGCCTATGTTCTCGAAGAACCTCTTCCTGAACCTCTTGCAGACGATGCTACGGATGACCAAAGGTTGGTCTATTAGAAGCACTCGGCTAACTCGGATTTGGCCAACTACATCATGCTAGCCACGATATCTCCCGAATTACAAAAACAACATGAGCATATGGATGCTTATACTATTATTTTTCATCTCCATGAGTTGTTCGATGAGCAAGTGAGATTCAAACGGTTCGACATCTCCAAGCTCCTCTTTTGCTCACGAATGCAGGAGGGTTCATCTGTGGTGCAACATGTACTAAAGATTAACTACTACATTGAGCTGGTTTTGTGATGGATCATGAATTAAGTATTGACTTAATTTTGCATAGTTTGCCTGATAGTTATTCATAGTTTGTGATGAACTATTGGATGAACTATATTAAATCCATAATCCCATAGCCGATTAACATGCTCAAGACTGTGGAGCCATCTGTTAAGAAAGAATAGAAGGCAGTGATGTTGGTTGACCCTTCGAAGAAAGGTTCTAAGAGGAAGTCAAAACATCAAATCAAAGGAAAGAAAAAGGCCAAGACAATAGAACCGACTCCAAAGAACTCATGTCACCATTGTGGCAAGATGGGACACTAGCGAAGAAACTACAAGATCTATCTTGAGTCTATGAAGAAGAAGATGACATTCAATGCCCCATCTGCTTCAAGTATCTTCATTATTAAATATCATACTATTTCCCCTTATACTTGGATATTGGATATAGGGTGTGACTCACATATATATAATGACATACAGGGACTAAGAAATAGTAGAAGACTGGTCAAGGGAGAATCAAATTTGTGAGTTGGCAATGGAGCAAAGGTTGCAGATGTAGCCATAAGAACTTATTTGTTAAAGTTTCCAAGTGGACTAGTTTTGGAATTGAATAATTGTTATTTTGTTCCTGATTTAATAAAGAACATTATTTTTATTTCTTGTTTAAATAGAAAAAGGTTTCCATTTAACTTTTAGGAACAATTATTGTTACATAACTTTGAATGATATTCTTTATATAACTGGAACATTATGCAATGACATCTATGTGTTAGATATATCCAATGACGTGTTCAATATCGAAATGAGCAACAAGCGTGCTCGAATGAATGATTAGTTAATCTCCTACTCGTGGCATTGTTGCCTTGGCCATATAAGCAAAAACGCATGTCTGAATTGCAAAAGATTGGTAGTTTGGAATTATTTGAATTAGATTCACTTGATACATGTATCTTATGCTTAAAAGGTAAGATGACTAAATTACCTTTTTTAGGAAAAGGTAAACTAGTGGGAGAGTTGCTCGGCCTTATACATATCGATGTATGTGGACCAATGTCAACTCATGTACGAGGAGGTTATAGCTACTTCATTACCTTTATCGATGATCACTCACGATTTGGGTATATGTATCTATTAAGATACAAATCTGAGGCCTTTGAAAGGTTCAAAGAATTCAGAAATAAAGTAGAAAAATAACTTGGAAAAAGTATTAAAATACTTTAATTTGATCGAGGTGGTGAATACTTAAGTAAAGAGTTTCAAGATTATCTCAAGGACAATGGAATACTATCTCAATGGACTCTGCCTTATACGTCACAACACAATAGTATATCTGAAAGGTGAAATCGAACCTTGTTGGACATAGTTAGGTCAATGATGAATCATATGAGTCTTCCCAAATTTTTTTGGGGTTACGCAGTTGAGATAGCTGTTTGCTTGCTAAATAGAGTCCTGACCAAGGCTGTCTCTACTATTTCATATGAGATATGGACTGGTAAGAAACCTTACCTATCTTACTGAAAGATATGATGTTGTCCTTCTTATGTGAAAAGGACTGTATCAGATAAGCTAGATGCTAAGTCTGATAAGTGTTTATTCATTGGTTATACTAAGGAAATAAGGGGTTACCAATTCTATCATTCTTGGGAACAAAAGACGTTTGTTTCAAGGCATGCTGTATTCCTAGAGAAAGAGTTTCTCTTGTAGGAAAATAGTGGGAGTGAAGTTGAACTTGAGGAGGTTTAAGAGGCTCTAATAGATACAGAAGAGATGCCTAATCAAGAACCACAACCGATTACTCATGATGATGAGCCATCGACTAAACCTATGGAGACACTACCTCTTTGCAGATCTAGTAGGACACGTAAGATTCTTGAGAGATATGAATTTCTCATAAGTGAATTGAATGACGTGTTGCTCATTGAGGATAAGGAACTTACTGATTATGAAGAAGTTCTAAAAGGTTCAGAAAGGGATAAATGACTAACAACCATGAAGTTTGGAAATGGATTCCTTCTATTGGGTGCAAGTGGATTTTTAAAAAGAAAACTGACATTGATGGTAATGTGATTACCTACAAAGCGAAATTAGTGGCGAAAGGCTATCGTCAAAGATAAAATGTTGCCTATGACGAAACCTTACCAATAGCTATGCTTAAATCGATTCGGATACTCCTGGCCATAACAGCTCATTATGATTATGAGATATGATAGATGGATGTGAAAATAACTTTCCTTAACAAAAATCTATTTGAGGATGTGTATATGATACAACTCGAGGATTTACATCCATTGATAGAAATAAAATATGCAAGTTTCAACGATCCATTTATGGATTGAAGCAAACATCCAGGAGTTAGAATATCCGTTTTAATGAGGTAATCAAAGAGTTTGATTTTTCATAAAATCCTGACGAACCTTATGCGTACAAGAAGATTAGTGGGAGTTCGGTCGTATTCCTAGTGTTATATGTCGATGACATATTGCTTATAAGAAATGATATGCCTATTCTACAGTTGGTTAAAGTTTGGTTGTCCAAAATGTTTTCCATGAAAGACATGGGAGAAGCAACCTATATCCTAAGAATTAAGATTTATAGAAATTGATCAAAATGGTTGATTGGTGTTTCGCAGTCTACATATATAGACAAAGTGCATGATGTATACCCATGGATGAATCCAAGAAAGGTTATATACCCATGCGCCATGAGATTCACCTTTCGATGTCTTGTGCCCATGCACAGAAGATGAGAGGATCTGCATGAGTAAGATACCCTATGCATCAACAATAGGATTTATCATGTACGATGTTATGTACGAGGCCCGATGTATCGTACGCTTTGAGTGTCACATGTAGATACTAGTCAGATCTAGGCATAGATCATTGTGTGGATATCAAGGCAATACTTAAGTACTTATAAAAAACTAAGGATGTGTTCTTGGTATATAGAGATGGTGATAGGGTTATACGGGTATACTGATGCTAGTTTTCAGATAGACAAGGATGATTCCAAGTCTAAATATGGATACGTATTCACCTTAAATATGTTGGGGAGCCCGATGGATGCATGCAAGGACACGTTTCACAAACGCATAGTGGAAGACAAATAATAAATCTAATTTATTATATTACATGTATCTCACGCATACATGATATACACATGTAGGACATAATCGAGCAATTAAAATTTTTTGATAAATAAATATACATAATGAATCACGTGGAGCGGGAATGACATAAACCAGTGATGGTGTCAAGCCTCGCCTCTATTCGTATCCATGCCAAGCAAGCCATAGAGATGACTTCCAAAGCCACGAGTCTTTAGTACTAGATGTGATCGGAGATGAAGCGATTCAAGAGAGAATCTCACCAATGGTTTAGTATTTGGCGGCGTTATCAACCCGACAATACAAAACATGGATGTAATCAACTCGCTTCAATGCCCGGCGGCGTACGTAACCTGACGACACGAAGAAAGATGAACGACAGCCGGAGAGGGGCTGCTGTTCGGGGCATTCCTCACTGCTGCCAGCGGCATAGCCGGTGACAGTGGATTGCAGGGTCAACAGGTAACCGTTGGAGGAAAGGGAGATTGGTGACAGACTCTTATGGCGACGCCGATGTTGCTGGGAGTCGGCTGCGCACGGGAGGATAGCAACAACTTGCTGTTGTTCGTGTTGGATGGCGGCTGCTTGGCCGGCGGCCTTGGCTGCGGAGGTCGGAGGAAGAAGGGCCAGCCTCAAGGCTGCTCTCTTCAGTGAGGCTGGGCAGCGCAAGGGGAGAAACTCCCCTTGGTGGTCATCGACGACGACACAAGAGAGGTAGAGGAGTGAAGAGAGGAGATAAAAACCTAACTTTTAGGTTTTAATCAACTTCATTAATTTCTCTCTCCAATCTATATAAATATATAGATCTCTTATCAGGTTAGAGGAGCAAGTCCAAAAATCGTACCATTAACCTGCAACTAATACCATTAGCCTTAAGTTTGGTTCAAAACCAAACCACTTGGTTCAATATAGATCATGAGTGACACCTAGTAGTACATCATAATCCCCAATTGACCAAACCAATTTGATTTATAATTAAACCAAAGAAGGTCCATCTCATTTTCAAAAGACGTGGCCCATCCACACTTCCGCTCCGAAAAAATATCTTCCATATTTGCTCTTCGTTTGGTCCAACCAGACTTAGTCTCTCTTGATCTGAGAATCCAATTCTCAAACTCGTTTTAAGTCTTTCGGATAAACTTGTAGTGCATGTGACCCAATAGGTTCCCGACTATGTTAGTTATTCGTAATTCACCATTAATTACGAATAGATCATGAGTGACACCTAGTAGCGGTGACGACAACATTAGGGTAACCAATAAACAGACACTTATCAGATTTAGCATCCATCTTATATCTAATATAGTCCTCTTCACATAAATAGGACAATCCCATATCTTCAAGTAAGATAGGTGAGATTTCTTACCAGTTCATTTCTCAAATGGAGTAGTAGAGACTGCCTTGTTGGGACTCTATTTAGCAAGTAAACAACTGTCTCAAGTGAGTAACCCCAAAAGGATTTGGAAAAACTCGCATGATTCATCATTGACCTAACCATGTCCAATAAGGTTCAATTTTGCCTTTCAGATATACCACTATGTTGTGGCATATAAGGCGGAGTCCATTGAAACAATATTCCATTGTCCTTTAGATAATCTTGAAACTCTTGACTTAAGTATTCACCACCTCGATTGGATCGAAGTATTTTAATACTTTTGCCAAGTTGTTTCTCTACTTCATTTCTAAATTCTTTGAACTTTCAAAGGCCTCAGATTTGTATTTCAATAGATACACATACCCAAATCGTGAGTGATCATCGATAAAGGTAATGAAGTAGCTATAACCTCCTCGTGTATAAGTTGACATTGGTCCACATATATCGGTATGTATTAGGCCAAACAACTCTCTCACTAGTTCACCTTTTCCATAAAAAGGTAATTTAGTCATCTTGTCTTTTAAGCATGAGTCACATATATCAAATGAATCTAATTCAAATAATTCCAAACTTCCAACCATTTGTAGTTCGAACATGCGTTTCTTTCTTATATGGCTAAGGCAACAATGCCACGAGTAGGAGGTTAACTGATCATCCATTTGAGCACGCTTGTTGCTCATTTCGATATTGAATATGTCATTGGATATATCTAGTGGATAGATTCCATTGCATAATATTTTAGTTACTTAAAGAATACCATTCAAAGTTATGTAACAACAATTGTTACTAAAAGTTAAATAAAAACCTTTTCTATTTAAACAGGAAGTAGAAATAATGTTCTTTATTAATGCAAGAACAAAATAATAATTATCCAATTCCAAAACTAGTTCACTAGGAAACTTTAACAAATAAGTTTCGATGGCGACAACTATAACCTTTGCTCCATTGCTAACTTGCAAATTTATTTCTCCCTTACTGAGTCTTCTACTATTCCTTAGCCCCTGTATGTCATTACATATATGTGAGCCACACCTAGTATCCAATATCCATGTGTAAGAGGAAATAGTATAACGTTCAATAACAAAGATACCTGAAGCAGATGGGGAATCAGATGTCGTCTTTTTCTTCATGGACTCAAGATATATCTTACAATTTCTTTGCCAGTGACCCAACTTGCCACAATGGTGACATGGGCCCTTTGGTACCGGTTCTACTGGCTTGGCCTTCTTCTTCTTCCCTTTGTCTTGACGCTTTGAATTCCTCTTAGAATATTTCTTTGAAGAGTAAACCAACATCACTACTTTCTATTTTTTCTTAACAGATGGATCCATAGTCTTAAGCATGTTGATCAGTTCTAGAATTATGGATTCAATACAGTTCATCCGATAGTTCATCACAAACTGTGAATAACTATCAAGCAAACTGTGCATAATTAAATCAATATTTAATTCATGATCCATCACAAAACCAAGTGATCCCAACCACTCAATGTATCCATTCATCTTTAGTACATGTTGCACCACAAATGAACCCTCTTGCATCGAGCGAATGAGGAGCTTGGAGATGTCGAACCTTTCAGATCTCGCTTGCTCATCGAACAACTCATAGAGATGAAAAACAATAGTATAAGCATCCATATGCTCATGCTATTTTTGTAGTTCAGGAGATATCGAGGCTAGCATGATGCAGCTGGCCAAATCCAAGTCAGCCGTGAGGGTCTGATAAACCAATATTTGGTCATCAGTAGCATCATTTATAAGAGGATCGAAATAGGTTCTTTGAGGACATAGGTATCTTTTCAAATTTCAAAATGATTCTCAAATTTCGATACCAGTCTAGGAAGTTCGGTCCAGTCATTTTGTTCGTGTCCAAAATTGAGTGCAAATTTAAAAACATCATGCATAATCGAATAAACTAGAAATACACAATCGAACAAACATGAGAGAGATGATTTACTATGTAAATGTAAACAATTTACATATATATATGAATCTCACTTATTTATCAAATTCAAGAACCCTTACTTTGAATTTGGGAGATCGTAGGTTTTCTTCAAGTGGGTTGATATCCATTATAGATAAGAACAACCTTGGAGTGAGTCCAACAATCCATTCTTAGCTCTAGTGGTAGGTATCATGTACCGATTATATATATCACATATATTAACTATCATATTATGCTATCAACTATTTGATATTCGCATAAACATTGGGTTGTTAACTCTTTAACATGTATACATCATATGTATATCACCCAACTTCACTTCTATCCACATTTACCTTGGAGTGAGTCCAACAAATCAATGCTTTAAGTTAAAGTTGACCCATTAACCATCAGATCATATCTCAATGGTTTGAACATATCTAATTTCATTGTGGCAAAAGGCGAAACGCTCGCCCCCAGCGCCCCCGCCAGTCCGTCCCAGGACAAACACGAAGGAGGTAAATCACGGGGACTAGTCTAGCTAGCCCGAACAGTGACCAGTGCATGAGAGAGAGCAGTATCTAATTTCAAGTTGGACTTAAAGTAAGTCCAACAACCTAATCAAGAAATCAAACTCTAGTTCTAACCATATTAAGGGAAGGTGTAAGCCTTAATTATATTGTAAGGGGTTTTGGTCTCATCCTCTTTTCCATGCAAATAATTGAACTATGTACATGGCATGACATTAACATAATTAATGAATCTAATCATGGAAAATGACATGACATGGCATAATTAATGCAACTAATCATGACATGGCCTAATTAATGTCATAGTTGTCATAGATTTTATTTAGATATAAACTATGATTAAGAATCTGATTTCCATAAATCAATATTCTTTAATTAAATTAGGAAATAAATTTCCAAATTCAATCACATATTTTATTTAGGAAAAATTCCCAATTAAGAAAATCTAATGAATTACGAACCAATTTCCTAATTTGAAATATTCTAATTGGATTAGGAAATATAATTAGAATATTCTTAAATATTTTGGAATATTTCCAAAACTAAAATTTCCTAAATTATTTCAAAAACTTTCCAAAATTAAAAAATTTTCCTAACAAATTATGAAACTTTCTAAAATTAAAATTTTCTAACAAAATATAAAACTTTTCAAAATTAAATTTTTTTGACAAAATATAAAATTTTTCAAAATTGAAATTTCCTAACAAATTAGGAAACTTTCCAAATCTAAATTTACGACTAACCACGATCATGCTCTGATACACTATTAGGGAGCCCGATGGATGAATGCAAGGACACGTTTCGCAAATGCGCAGCGGAAGACAAATAATAAATCTAATTTATTATATCACACGCATCTCACGCATACAGGATGCACACATGCAGGACATAATCGAGCAATTAAAATTTTATGATAAATAAATATACCTAATGAATCACGTGGAGCGGGAATGGAATCAACCAGTGATGTTGTTAAGCCTCGTCTCTATCCGTATCCACGCTAAGCAATCGTCGAGACGACTTCCAAAGCCATGAGTCGTGTATCCATCTTCGGTACTAACCATGATCGGAGATGAAGCGATCTGAGAGAGGATCTCACCAACGGTTCGGTATTCGACTGTGTTAGCAACCTGACGATACCAAACATGAAGGCAATCAACTCACTTTAATGCCTGGCGGTTTAAGCAACCCGACGACATGAAGCAAGATGAACGATAGCCGGAGAGGGGCTGCTGTTCGAGGCGTTCCTCGTTGCTACCGACGGCGTGCCCAGTGACAGTGGGTTCCAGGGTTAGTAGGTGACAATCAGAGGGAAGGGCGACCAATGACATACCCTTGCGGTGGCGCCAGTCCTGCTGGGAGGTAGCTACACATGGGAGGACAACATCAACTTGCTGCTGTTCGTGTCGGATGTCAACTACTTAGCCGACGACCTTGGCTGTGGAGGCCGAAGGAGGAAGGTGCAACCTCGGGGCTTCTCTCTCCGGTGAGGCTGGGCGGCGCATGAGGAGAAACTCCCCTTGGTGGTCGATGACGGTAGCACAAGAGAGGGAGAGGAAAGAAGAGAGTGAGGATCAAAAAGCATGCTAGAGAGGGGAGGTGAATAACACTTGTCACTTTTTCACACTTTTCATAAAAACTCGAGTATGCAGCGGAATAAAAGGAAACAGGAAGAAGAACAAGGAAAAACAAAAAGTGGCACGTTTGTTTTTTACTTGGTTCACCGCCCGACGACGGCTAGTCCAAGGCCGTCACCCAAAAGAGTGCTTTCGATGGGCAATCCACTAAGAGCACAAATATTACAATAGATATTGAATTCAGAAACAATAACTAAAAACAAATATACCGACGACTTCGAATAGAAGCTTGAGCGTAGTTGTTGAAGTAGCGTTTCGACGTCGTAGCGGTGTTTTGGAGTAGGACGGAAGTCATTTTAGCATTAAAGATTGATTACAAAGGCTGTTGGTCGACACTGTCTATATAGGCTGATCTAGGTGCCTCAATCGTGATGACCCCTCGGTGAAGCTCTATCTGGCAACTCTTTTCCTGATCCAAGCGCCTCAATCCCTTTGAGGCGCTTGGATGGTGATGTGCGCCGACCAACCAAAGACTACCACCTTATCCTGCTCACACTGAGGTCATTGAGGTGCCTAATCCCTTTGAGGCGCCTGGACCCTTCCAGGCGGCTGGTTCAGCAATTCCAGGCTTGTGTTATCTGCATCATAGAGTTAGCACATATAATTTAAAACATAAGATATGATGTTTTGACAGTCTTGAGGTTGTCCGATTTTGACTTTTGGGTTTCCAGTAAAGACCTAGGTTAAATCAACGCTTACTATTCTCTCAAAGAGGAACACGTCCTCACCTACTCCTCCCAGGAGAGTTTACCTATTGCCAAACATTTGGACCTCCAGACTGTTTGTACTTTTGCTCAGCATCCAACCTTGACCTTCGGGATTTTTCGCTAGATGTTCGATCCTCCACCTGCCTAAATTTCTGCATGGTGTCCTTGACCTCCAGGGCTTTCCGCCTATGTCCTCGACCCCTCGGACTTCTGCCCAGTGTCCTCGATTTTCCAAGACTTTTGCCCAGTCCTCTGGACCAAGACTTCGTTGCCAAATCTCCATGATCAGGTCTTCTTGCCCAGTCCACTTGACCAGGACTTCATTTCCTAATCTCCCTGATCAGGAATTCTTGCCCAATCCACTTGACCAGGACTTCGTTGCCTAGCCTCAACTAGGACTTTCACCTTGCCTAAGTTCTCTTAGGACTTTCTGTAGGGATCTTTATGCAAATTATACACATGCACAGTGGAAAAACTTTGATCCCTCTAGAGATCCAAGCGAATACGATATACTACGATGTTTAAAAATTATACCTTTGTTGCGTGAACAATGTTCTCTCGGCAGCAACTCTTGCATTGACAGATCTCAGCACAATCAGAATGATCGCGCCTCTTCGGTATCCACACGAACATGTTCTTCGTTCGTCATACGAATGAAACCTTTGGAGAAAAACAACCTTTGGTTGTGCTAGCAACCTCCTCAAAGATTGTTTCAGCCAAGTAGAGAAGAAGAAGAAGAGAGCAAGAGTCAAATTCGAAAATCACACTGAAAATCTCATTTTGAAACCTTTTATATTCATCCAATGAATACCAAATATTTTTGCCTCTTGGTCTTCTTTTCATCAATGCTCCATTAATCTCTATTAATGGAGTCTAATC
>JBBUKS010512561.1:0-13317 GCA_038050645.1 Hedychium gardnerianum | reverse complement strand
TTTATTTTAATTTCCGCTGCTACTTTGATTTCCGAACGAAAAAGAAAAGATTTTCGAACGAGATTCACTCCCCCCCCCTCTCTCTCGTCTCTAACGGTCCAACAGGTTTAATCCATTTAATTGTGTCTAGGTAAGGGGGACGAACCTCACGTATGATAGATAAGTGCCTAACGCCGAAAACTTTTGGAACACGATGGAATGGTGATTTGCCTTGGTTTGGAAATTGAAAACTATAGGATTGGGTTACACACATTGCACATTGATCATATCGTTGGACTTGGTGAAGTTATTTGCACAACTTAGCTTGATAATTCTATTACTCAATCAATCTAGGTGAACTTGCTAGGGATCGAAGACGTTTATTCATACAAATTGGGCTAGACATCAGTTTTTGCTTGAAGATAAGCAAAGATTTAGGTATGGGAGATTTTGATGAGTGTATTTCATATATGGTTTTTATTAGTATTTTGCACTAATCTTGTGATATTTTAGGAGCATACATTGCATCTTTTATTCCCTTTAAGTATTGTTTTGCTATTTTCTTGTTCAGAGATTTGATCTTGTGCTTTTTCATTGATAGGACAAAGAATCAGAGCTCAAATGGAGTAAAAGACCCTTGGAATGAATACATAAAGCAAGGAACAAACTTTGGATGTGTCCCAATACATGGGTGTGTTCCTCAGGACGAAAAAGAGCGAAGATGGAGCAACCGTGGGTTTTCTAGTGGCACACATGGCAAGGCTATGTGTTTTTCACATGACCTTGCTCCTCCTTCCCAAATAAACCCATGGCTCGTCCATTTGTTTTTTACATGGCCGTGCTCCACCTTCTAGAAAAACCCATGGCCCGGTCGTGTGTTTTTCACATGGTCGTGTTGGTGCAATCATGTCCTGAATGAGAAGTTTCAATGATTAACAATTATTTAAGTTTATGTTAATACCTTGAATCTCACTTGGGTTACGAGTGTGCAAGATAAGAGAAGTCCAAGAAGGTCGAAGACTAAATTCTTGGCAAGAAGAAGTTCATGCAGGTCGGAAGACCGGATGCAAGGCAAGAAAGTCCAAGAAGGTCGAGGGATGAATTCTTGGCAAGAAAAAGTCCATGCATGTCAGAAGACCAGATGCAAGGCAAGGAAGTCGAAGAAGGCCGAGGGTCGGATTCTTGGCAAGATGAAACCCGAGCACATCGCACAATCGGATGCAAGGGTAGATGAAGACCCAGAGATCAGGAAGCTCCAGACGCAAAGTCCAGGGAATAGGAGGTTCACTTGGCATGAGATAATTGGTTTCGATTGGTACATTAAAGAGAGGTATGTGCTTGAGGGTTTAGTGATTGAACTAAAACCCAAAACCCTAAACCTCAATTTGCATCACCAATCGATTGGGAGTAAACTCGGAATTTTGGGTTTAGCCAAATGGTGTATCAATTTATTGGCACGGATTGCCATTCGATTGGTAACCAATTCTGAGTGCACAGTAGTTTCCCAAATTGATCAACCAATCGATCGGGCATTGCTCGATCGGTGCAATCGATTGGTAGGTTTTCTTTGAGAGCACAGAAAACTGCCAAATTGATTATCCAATCGATTGATAGAGATTTTACAATGAAATAGAAGAGTTCCGAATCAATTAGCAGAGGTTTCACGATGAAACAGAAGAGTGCCGAATTGATTGGCTAATCAATTAAGCATTGCCAATCGATTGACCAATCCTTTGCTTGTCCTCAAGTAAACATCAATATCAAGAATACATGTGAATAATCATCTCCCAACTTTAGTAAGTTTATCTAATTTTATCTGGTAGTATTATCATTAAGCGAAGGCATTTGATTAGTTTCACCAACCATAACAAGAAAGTTTAAGTGCGCAGTGCATAGTTTGCTCCTTAAGTTTTCAAGTTCCTCCCTAAGTCAAGTCATCATTCCATTGTGTTCCTAAGGTTTCTAGCATTAGACACTTACCTGCCATACGCAAGGTTTGTCCTCTCTTTCCAACATAAAGTCTCAAAGGTATTCTCGATATTGAGAGAAATTGATAGGTGTTTCCCCAGTAACCTAACTCAGTTTCATAAGGGCACCTATCATTTTCACCCACGACAAAATTGTTTTATTGCTTTTCAATTTTCTCTCTTTTTTTTTCTTTTTTTATATACATGGGATTTTGATTTTTTTTTCCAAATGGGTTGACACAAATTCGAGCATATCTAGTAACTGAAATGTTGGGAGAGGGTTACCTACGATCACCAAGGTACTAGTATGATAGGATGAATTATGACTATGTTGTACTAAATTGACTCTTTGGAAACAAACCATAAGTGAAGTAAAATGGTCAAACTATAATGTAGGCATTTGGTGAACTCTCATTAACTCAACAACGCTTTTATAATCTTACTACAAGATAGGGAGAATATGAATTACCAAAAGTAAGGGAGTGTATTCACATGGTATCATCAAAATTTTGCTTAAAGGACAAAGCTATGGATATGTGCTTCAAATTGAAATAAAAAAGAACAACATGAACAAAACATGATATGATGCATTGTAACAACAACTATCAAACTAACAAGCTATAACAAAAATATCAAAAATAGGCACATCAAACAATACTAACAAAAAAAAGAAAAACCAACCCTGAGAATGAGGCTCTCCTCCAATAAAACCAATCAACGTGGAGAATGAGGAGGGAAATGAGGAAGGTGAGGCATCTTGACATTGTTGGAAACTCGGGAGCTGAGGTTGTACTCTCCTTTGCTCCCCGGTGGTCTTCTTCCCTTCCCCATTGCTGTCGTTGTTCATACATAAATTACCTCATCTTATCCAAAAACTACCTCAAATCTTGCCAAAAGGCTATCTCTTCTTGCCTCCTTCTTGCCTCAGCTTGAAAGTACAAGTAGGCATCATCATAATGCATCTCTGCCCTCTGAAAATATCTCGTGAGGCCATCTAATCTACTGCTCTAGTGTCCCCCTTGTTGCTCCAGATTCTGCCTTATAGAAACCTGCTCTGCATGGATACTATCAAAGCTAGAATGAAATCAAAGCCTTGTAGGATACTCAGAATGAGAAAAAGAAGGTTCAACCGATTATGTATTTAAATGGGCGGCTCATCCCTAAATACCAGTGGCACTTCTCTATCAACAAGAGATCTCTCCCTGTTAGGGTGGACTACTCGTACATAGGGCATCTCAGAGGGAGGAAAATGTGGCTCCTTAGATGAAGGGATCGGTGGGACTCGCTTTAACCTCCAGTTCTCAGGGTTGGTGATAGTGATATATTCGATATTTGGAAATCTAAAGGGTGCGCGATTTTTCATTACAAAAGTAATTGAATCTCCATCATGAATGAGCATCTTAGTGGCTAAACACACCCCTATATCAATACTCGAACTCCCTTCTATGCTCTCCAACTCACTCAAATCATACTCGAGACTTTCAGTAATGTTGGTAATCAACCCACCAACCATTATTGTTCCGGAAGAGGCTTTCCCGGCCTTGACAAGGTGTCTAAGAAAATGGGAGACAAAATTGATACTCCCTTCATGCAACGTACACCAAAGGCACAAGAGTTCACTAATCCTTACAACCCCTTCACTATCTCCTCTTCCAAAAAGAGGAATATGGGATTTTGAAGTTGGGAAGTTTTTTCCCTTGAAGGATCATACTCACTAAATCCAGTCAATTCCCACCAAAAAACAGTGGCTCTAAAATCCTTAGGCATTCTTTTTTCCACTCCCCCTGGCAGGAAATCCGAAACAATAATTGAAAAACAATAATTGAATTATTTCAAAATTCATTCATACTCATCATTAAATAGTCAGAATGTGATCTTCCCCTCCTCACAATTCTCTCCGATTAGAATGTCGGCTTCCAAGGAACTCAATAACTCAAGAGTCATCCTAGCATAAGTGAGACAACAAATACGCACATATTCATCCCAACTCACCCTACTAACTAACCAAGGTATATCATCCTTAATCCCTAGGACTTCCACAACATGCTCATCTAGACATCTTGTAGGTACAATCTTACACTTCATAAGAAGATGCAAACATGTTTTATGATTATCATCACGAAAAATTATTTCAAGAGGATTGTTACCCTTGTTGCGTGTCTTTCCCTTTCCTTTATCCTTGGAAGTGGATGCTTCTCCTCGCCTTGTCCTTTTCAAAAGGAGGCTTTTTTCAAAGGTGTGATCATGGGAAGAGGAGAGATGTGGAGGTTTAGGGCAAGAAGATGCTTAAATACATGATCTAGAGGAGGAAGATGAAGAGTTTGGGGCATTCTCTAGTGCACACGGGCGGGGGAGATGGCGACATGACTAGGGTTTGGGCTATGACGACCAAATCCTTTATATAGGGTTTGGCAAACACAGTCGTACCCACTGGCACAACCTGCCCATGTTGGGCGCTTTGTTGCATAGATTTCCTCACCACGGCCATGTCGGCTAGCATGACCACCCCGTGGCGCAATCTATGGAGTTTCAAATATTCTACAGATTTCAGCCACAGCCGTGTCGGCTAGCATGACCACCGCAAGGCGCACGCTGTGGAATTCTAGAATTTTTGGCACAGTCATGCCGGCTGGCACGACCTGCCCGTGGTAGACTCTCGAACCCTTGGTTGTCACTTGTGGTTGTTTAATGGCCTGCAAAATGAAACAACTTGATCAAAAATAATCAAAATTAAAGATTAATGAAAGAAAACTTCAAAAATATAAGCAACAAAAGCTTGGGTTGCCTCCCAAGAAGTGCTTGTTTAAGGTCCTTAGCTCGACCCCTTTCTCAACTCAACTCAAAGCTTTGACTTTGAGGGGGTTCCTTTCCCCTCCTCTGAGTGATCCAAAATGACAAGACTCCTCTCTTGTCTTGGTTCTACTGGAATCACATACTTGTCACATTTTAAAGGATCTATATCCGGTTCTGTATCCGAAGGTCTTTCAAGATGATCCTCCTTATCAAAATTATCTTCCTCCCCTTGGTCATCTTCATGAAAATCATTTGATAGATTTGAGAGGTCAAACTCTAACTTGTTCTTTTCCACTGCATATGAGAGTTTATGATTTTTCACGTCTATGATCACTCCGGCGATGGCCAAGAAGGGTCTTCCAAGTATGACAAGAATACGGGGATCTTCCTCCATCTCCAAAATGACAAAGTTAGTTAGCACAACAATGTTGCCAATTTTTACCGGGACATTCTCTAGAATTCTCAAAGGATACCGACAAGAATGGTCATCCAGTTGTAGGGTCATTGTCATGAGTTTTAGGTCCCCCAGACCTAGTTTCTTGCACATTGAGTATGGCATCAAACTCACACTAGCTCCAAGATCACAAAAAGTTTTATTTATTTTTTTTATCCCTGATGAAGCACGGGATAGAAAAACTTTTTGGATCTTTCATCTTGGGAGGATGCTCATTTTGAATAATTACACTGCACTCCTCAATAAGTGCAACAGTCATATAACTCTTTATTTTTCTCTTGTGGGAAATTATTTCATTCAAAAATTTTGCAAATTGCGGCATTTGGTTCAAAGCATCAAATGACGACACCTCTATGCAAATTTTCTTCATCATCTCCAAAAAAAAATTCCAAATTCTTTGTCTTGCTTTATCTTCGCTAGGCATTGTGGAAATGGAATTGGTAGTTGATAAATCTGCACCGGAGGTTTTAGCAGGATGTCTTCTTTTGGTTCCTTTGATTTGCTCAGCTCATCCTCTACCACCGTAGGCATTCTAGATGCATCAACTCCCTTGACAAGACGATCTCTTATATCCTTCATGCCCTCCGTTGAATCTTGCAACACTTTTCCACTCTTCAAATTTATGGCATTACAATGTTCTACCGAGTTGGTCTCCGGTTGCCCCAGAAATTTCCTCGAAGTTCTTACAATTTAGTTTGTCACTTGTGCTACTTGGTTTGCTAACATCTTCGTATGACTTGTAAGAGCATCAACAGAAGTCTTTAACTCTTTACTCATTTTTTTTTGATGAAAAAGGGTAAATATATATCATCAAAATGTGCACCAGCATACATAGGTAACCATGGAGCTCCTTATGTCATGTCCGACGAATTGTCAGATCTAGAAGGGAGGACCACGGTAGTATACATGTGCTCACTCGGGTACCAACTCTCTTAAAATGTCTCGGGTCTGCTGCCAACTCAAGAAGAGGTAACGACCAGCAACGACATATGGATCAACATCCTCTCTATCTCATGTCATCATAGCGCATGTGGCACTAGTCATCCGTCATGGGTCCCATCTCAATCCTGTGCCACCATCATCACAGGCATAGCTATGTCCTGTGTCTAGGAGGTTGCATGCTCCTCTCTATCTCATCCTGTGTCTCTGTCCTGGGGCCAGGAGCTGTCAAGCTCCTCTCTGTCTCGTCCTTTGTCCGTGAGCCTGGGTCAATAAGAGACCCTCCTCCCGGAGTTATTTTTAGCAAGTGCCAGCTGTCAACGGATTTGGTGCGTCTTTATCGCTAGCCGTTTGCTGCGGATTAGATAGACCTTTCTGGTGGACCTATTCACCCTCGTGGGCTTTTAGGCAAAGCCCTAGCCATGAACGGATTTGGAGTGTCTTTATCGCAAGCCATTTGCTGCAGACTATATGGACCTTTTTAGTGGGCTCATTCACCCTCTTAGGCTTTTAGGTAAAACCTCAATCATCAATGGATTTGACGTGTATTTACCGCATCCATTTGCTGTGAACTAGATAGATCATACCAAGACGGATCTATATACCTGTACATCACATCGCATCACATCATCACCTCATAACTACATCCCATCACATCATACATCCTACCACTATCATACCAAGCTACATCACACCACAATCATGCCAAGCTACATCTCACGACAATCAAGCCACACTACATCACATCACCATCACCATCAAGCCAAGCTAGCTCTCCCACATATATCCTCACAACATGACTCTCGATGATGTGCCCTCACCCCTCACTACACTCAATCACAAGATGATGTGTCCATCCGTCGTGGTAGTGTAGTCGAATGTTGTCCATGTGCCGTCTCAAGCCACTCTCCAAATCGGATCAGGTAACCTAGGTTTTTTTTATAAACCATGGTCATACCTAGCTTCACAGGAGTAGCTTAGGTATCCCCTCGGTTTTATGCACTCTGTATCAAGGGTGGTGTAGAAAAGTGGCAGACCCTATGTGCGGTACCAAAACTCCATGCAAATGTGGGGTGCAATGTCTCTCCTCCTGTGCGGGTCTGCCAGGTCCCTATCTATATGTTACCAGATGAATGTCTAATCAGCACTCAAAATGTATGTCAACTCTATATGTATGTCGACTCTGTATGCATGCAAACTATAGTTATGTCGACTCTGTACTCAAAATGCATGCTCATGTTAAGTGATCAAAATATCCCTACACTCAGCAATCACAAAATGCATGCCCTTACTGCACTAGTATACATGGATGTGAAAAAGCATGGTATCTATCTATGCATATGAATGTCAATGTATGTGTGCTAGGCCACTAACCAAAAAACTGCATGGCTAGCCGCGTCAACTCTGTCGAAGTGCCTGATCCGAGTATACATCAAGTGTCCTAACGACATGCACCTGTATCCTCTTGAAAGTCATCTCTCCATCAAATCGCACCCCCTCAAACATACTACGGTTCCGTGCTAACCAAATATGATGAACCATCGCTGTCATGGCTAGATGTCGGGCCCTGGTCAGGATGGAGGTCCCCCTGTACTGCTGTCTGAATATCCGTAGCATGCGTAGATAAGTGGACATCTATGGGCGCATCTGTAGCAACCCTCTGATGCGCCCCCATAGCTGGTTGATCGGCGCACATCTGAAGAAAACATGATCGAGTGTCTCGTCCTCATGTTGGTAGAAGGTGCATCGTCTGTCCTCCATGTAATCCTGTTGAGCGCGCACTGGGAGTCTCCCATGGGCTAGTAGCCAGATTGTGAAAGCATGGCTCGGCTATATATACTTCTGCCACACCGTCTGTACCCAAGGCATCCTTGCTCTTAAGTCTCTGAAATGATCATAGGCCCTCCTAAGACCCCTCTGCCTCTGGCTGAAACAGTCAGAGAGAACTTGTCCAGCAGCCTCCGCACTACCTGTCATGCCAAGAATGTTGTCTCTAATTTGCACCAGCTGCTTGATGAGTGGGGAGTCTGTATGCTTCACCTACCAATCCCATATCCCCACTCGTTGTAAGTATGTGTGGTGCACCCATCGTATCCATAGGAAGTCCTGCTTGTCCTGTACGCGCCATAGACCCTTTGCGAGCAGGGCGAGGTTCCATGCTCGTAAGTCCCTCAAGCCAAGACCACCTTCCTGCATGGGTCGGGCTATCTCTGACCATGCTATAAGGGGCCTCTTAGTCATCCACATAAGAGATCTGCAGATAGTATAAATGCGGTCGATAACTCCCTGAGATAAAGGTAAGATGGACATCCAGTAACACTCGACCCCCTATAGGATTGATGATATGAGCTGAGTTTTTCCTACATATGATACAGTGGACTTCAGCCAAGAGGAGATCCTCTGGGTGAGAGAGTCCAAAAGCGTGTTGTAGTCAGAGATCTTTAGCTTTTGGGAGGCTATGGGGATCCCTAGGTATCTGAAGGGCATCTCCCTAGCTTGGAAGCCTGTGATGGTCAGTAATTGTTCCTGTGTGGGAGTATCTATCCCTGTCATTTAAATATTGGACTTAGCTATGTTGGCTGAGAGATTAGCCATGTGGGTAAACTGTGATAGACAACCAACTAGCTGTGTCACTAAAGGCATGTCCCCTCGGAAAAGTAGGAGTAGATCATCTGCATATACCAAATGTGCAATCTTGAGATGTTGGCATTTGGGATGGAAATGAAAATCGGATCTAACTGTGTGTCGAGCCAGGGAACGGGAAAGATACTCCATGCATAGGTCAAACAGGTATGCGGAGAGTGGGTCACCCTGTCTAAGTCCTTTCCCACCTCAGAAGAAGTCATGCATAATGTCATTTATCACTATAGAAAATGAGATAGTGGTGATTCATTCTCTGATCCATGCGATGAAAATGGTCGAGAACTATAGCGCTGCTATGACATCTTGTAGAAAACCCTAGTGCACTGAATCAAAAGTCTTCTACATATCCACCTTCAATGTGCATCTAGGAGAGATTCTCTTCCTAGTGTAATTCCTCATGAGTTCTTGTGCCAAGTGGATGTTGTCTAATATGAGTTTACCCTTGACAAAGGCGATTTGTGCAGGATGTAAGAGATGTGGTGTGACATCAGATAGTCAACTGGCTAGGAGCTTCGAAATGACTTTGTAGAAGACTGTGTAGCAAGAGATTGGTCTGTAGTCTTACACCTTGGTCGCATGTGTTGTTTTTGGTACTAGGGCAATGAGTGTGTGGTTCCATGATTTTAGTAGTTACCTAGTAGAGAAGAATTTCAGTATTGCCGAGGTGAACTCTTCTTTGATTATATCCCATGCCTGCTTGAAGAATTTCGAGCTGTAGCCATCTTGGCCAAGAGCCTTCAGATCCCCTATGTTGAATAGGGCACTCTTGATCTCCTCTACCATGGGGATCCTAGCTAACTGGGCTTGCTGGTCAGTTGAGAGCACTCTCCCAAATTACATGCACTCGGCTTGGAATGGAGCCCGTTCTACCGAAGCTCCAAGTTGTGACTGGAAGTGCCTCACAAATGTGTGTGCCACTTCTTCTGAGCTAGTGGTAGTCTCCCCATTATCCTTTTCTATCACCACTATATCCCTCCTTTTGTTGCTCCTTTTGACTAGGGAGTGGAAGAAGGGGGTGTTTCGGTCAACCAACTTGAAATATGTGTGTTTGGCAAGTTGTTGGTAGAAGAGGTACTCAACCCAGGCAAGGAGGTTAGCAGCTTTCCTAGCATCCTTGTATTCTTCATCAACTGAACCTTGGGTGAGGACCCTTTGTTGTACTTCTTCTAGGTGTGCTTGGGCTCGTTTGGCTCTCTCTTGAATGTGATGATAGCTATGCTTGTTGAGTTGTCGTAGGGGTTTTTTGAGAAGTGTGAGTTTTTGCTTCAATTTGTATTGTCTTGCACTCTCTCTAACTATTGTTCTAGCTAGCTCCTAGTTCTCTTGCACTAGTTGGTTGAAATGAGGATGTGTCGTCCACATGTTATAAAACTTGAAGGATTTGTCTTGTGGTTTTCGGGGCTCCAATATGGAAACAATATAGGAGGCATGATCTGAGTGGACCCCTGAAGGTTTGAACTCTGCAAAGCTGCTCTTGTCTTGTTCCATCCATTTCTTGTTCACCATTGCCCTGTCAAGTTTGCAAACCACTCAGCCATTTGTCCATGTGAATTGATATCCTGTAGCATGTAAATCTTCCAGCCATAAGTACAAAATCAAGAAGATCAGCAGTAGCGTAGGGTGTGACCTCAATCCCACCACACTTATCTGCAGGGGAGAGTAGGGAGTTGAAATCCCCAATAATGAGCCAGGGTAGATCCATGCCTGTAGCAATCAGTTGTAGCTCTTCCCACATTCTCCTCCTTCTAGTGATTGTCAATTGTCTATACACAAAAGTGACTGCATAGGAGATCCCTGTAGCCTTGCATTGGATTGTGGTGTGGATGAACTGGTCTTTCCTTTGTTTGATGTCTAGTGTGATATGGTGGGGGTCCCAAAGGAGTAGCATTCGACTTCTATCATTTCTACCTACTTGTTGCTCGTATTCTCATTTACAAAAGCTGGTTGTTTTTAGTTGTTGGTACTTGTGCATTGTCAAATTCGGTTTCATGATGCATAGTGCACTTAGTTTGTGTTTCATGAGGAGATCCTTGACCTCCCTCTGCTTGAGGCCTGTGTTGAGGAGTTGTGAAGTGGCATTCCTGATTCTGATGTGGAGCCCCCCCCTTTGCCTTGTACTTTCCTTCTTGCTCTGGCCCTAGTCTATATTTTATAGGAGTTGCCTCCCTCCTCTTTCCCCTTCTTCCTTTGCCTTCTTCTGTGGGCTGCTGCTGTTCTAGATGCTCTAGTTTGTGGGGGTGGGGGAAGTTTCTCCTTTGCAAGACTTTCAGCTTCTGAACCTTCTCCTACTGTTATATCAGAGGACCAATCTGGTGTTGAGCTGGGTCCTGTGATGGAGTGGCCTGGGTCTGTAGAATGTCCCTGTTCAGTGTATGATACCCCAGTGGGTTCTATTCTGTTTGCTATAGATTTTGGACCTGATGAGGGGGTGTCTGTTGGAGGGCCTATTCTAGGTTGGACTGAGGTATTTCCTGGAAGTGCAGGGTATGTCATTGTGGGCACTTCTAGAGCTGTATACTCTATTAGATTTTGGAGTGCTTTGTCTGATTTTGGGGATGTTATTTTTGTACCTACCCCTGGTACAACAACATCTATAGGTGGGTGGTTAGTCCTTCTTCTCTTGGAGGATTCTCCTTGATGCAGTGCATTGGGATGGTTGTTAGGTCCTGAGATCAGTGTAGGTAGTTTAGATGTGATAGGGGGTAGTTCTGGGTTCTATTCTGTTTTCTATAGATTCTAGACCTGATGAGGGGGTGTATGTTGGAGGGCCTGTTCTGGAAGGTGGTGGTTGGACTGAGGTGTTTCCTGGAAGTGCAGGGTCTGTCATTGTGGGTACTTCTGGAGCTGTAGACTCTACTGGATTCTGGAGTGCTTTGTCTGATTTTGGGGTTGTTATTTCTGTACTTACCCCTGTTACAGCAACATCTATAGGTGGGTGGTCAATCCTTCTTCTCTTGGAGGATTCTCCCTTATGCAGTGCATTGGGATGGTTGTTAGGTCCTGAGATCAGTGTAGGTAGTTTAGATGTGATAGGAGGTAGTTTCTGGATTTGTTTCTACCATCCATGTGGTCCCTACTGCCTGATGTGTCTCTTCTTGCTGAGCATGTAATTGGGTGTCCAGAGGCAAGTCTATTTGCAATACCCTCTCTTCCATGACAGCTTCTAACCTCTGAACTGATACTGAGATTGGCACAAACCTAGAATATGTGTTTCTTTGAGTAGCCTTTGCTGAGTTTAGTTCATTCTGCATTGTTGGCCTTGGTCTAATAGGTTATTGTACTCCCTTAACTGAGCCTGTAGGTGGTAGCCTCTTTAAATTCGTAGCAGATGGGTCTATTACTGATACTGAGGTTGGCACAGGAACCCTAGAATTATTGCTCCAGTTAGTATACTTTACTGAATTTGTTCCATTTACCACACCTGAGCCTATTGCCTAGTTTGTTTCCCCCAGTCTAGTAGGTAATTGTACTCCCTGAATTGAGCCTACAGGTGGTATCCTCTTTGGAAATCTAGCAGTTGTGCCCATTATTGATACTAAATTTGGCACAGCAACTTCAACTAGCAAGTGCAGTTTAGTGACATTAATAGTATTGGCCATTATAATTGGGCTGGGGTTGTCAGGTATGGGTCCTGTGGTTGGTGTGGTGGTCAGTGCTGATGTTGACCATTAGGAGTAGGTGCCAAATCTGATGCAAGGCCTTGGTTCATTTTTGAAACTGCTGGGTCTGAAAATACAGGGACTGTTGAGTCTGCAGGGGTTGATAAAAAATGTGGCACGAAGGCTATTACTGGGTCGAGTTGACACCATTGGCTGTGACCAATTCAGGGTTTGTTACTACTCTCCCCAGCCTTGGCGTTTGCTTAGACTCTCCTCTGAAGACAGATGATGGTACAAGACCCGGATGGGCAGCCATTTCTGTAGTGCCAGCAGTTCCAGCATTTGCAGTATCAATTTCAGTAACTGGGTTGATCTCCATATGGCTTGAAGCTGTGGATGTTGAAGTGGAGCCAGGCTATTTTGAACTCCCTTCTCTGAGACTGTGACTGCCTGTGATAAAACCCTCGAAGCCATTTCAGAACCCATGAAAATCATATCAGAAACCCTGGAAGCCCAGGGAGCCATTTCAGGCCTCTAAAAATCTGCTCAATTGTTGGAGGGGTCCCTACTTCCTTACCTTGGCTCTGACAGTGGGTGAGTGGCTGGTATATCAGTCGATTGGTTTGCTATTTGAATGATCGTCTACTAGTTTTTGATCGATTACCCTGTAGGTCTGATCGATTCAGTTGGCGCCTTGTCACTGTGGATCAAGGAATTACTATTCTAACCGATTGTCCTGGTGGCTGATTGATTAGCAGGTCTGCAAACGTTGTGGTCATAGCATTTCCTCCTATATCTCGCGGTCCAACCCTTGCTGCCCCTATGGTTCTGGTGCCCGAAGAACCAAAAGATTGGTGTGGGGCTGGTACAATCTCTGCTCATATGCCCTGGAAGCTTGCAATAAAAACATATAGCATGATCGAGAGGGCACTCCGTCTTGTTA
>JBBUKS010512542.1:0-13317 GCA_038050645.1 Hedychium gardnerianum | reverse complement strand
CCATCAACATGACCAAGTAAATCATGAACACAAAACAAAGGAAGAAATTGTAGTTTCCAAAGGAAATAGTTAACATGATCAAGTTTAATGGAAAAAGAAGAAACCGTAAGAATAGGGAAGGAGGTATTTTGTAGTGATGAAGAGATCTCTTTAAAATTTGAAGAAGACATATCAAAGGAAATAAAATAGAAACGAATAAATTGCAAACCGAAAAATAGAAGACAACAATGACTTGTTGCGACGAACGATAGCAACCGTAGGTGCTGTTGTCGACGGGAAGAAGATGTCGAAGTTGCTATTGTCAACCAAGAGAGGCAAGCGGTTGGTGATGTTGCTTGCTGGGATCAAGCTCCAGCGATAAACAACTACGATGGTGAATAGCACTACACTTGTTGTCGTTGGTCAAAAGGAACAAAAGGCTTGTTGGAATTGATTGCTGGAATGTCGCGTAGAGAAAGAGAAGGAAAAAAACAAAGAAGAGAGATGGGTGACGACACATGAGTTTTATGGCTCTGATACCATGAAGAATAATATAGGAAAGATAAAGTAACAAAGAATAATAATTTTGGATGATTCTTATTCTTGAAGTCAAGAAATTTATTTATATAAGTTGTTCCAAACAATAATGGAAAGATTATATATGACATACAATCGTGATATTTATAATCATAGTAATGAATATAATAAATTTGAAAATATTATCCTTCACCATCGATTCATCTTTGAATATGTTGTCAAATATGATAAATCTCGATTAATTAAAATTAATTTAAAATTATTATCCATTATTCTCATCAAAGAATATCTTACGTGCTGATGCTGCTTGTCCTGGTGCTCACCTATCTCATCCATCCTTTGGATTTCTTATACGAATCTGTAGAAAAGTTTGAAATGCTTCTGTTTTCTGTTTTCATCTTCTTTATCTATTTGTGCTCAAGTAGTGGTAGTTTTAATGTAATTTTGGAAATTTTCTGGATTGCTGTTTTCTTGGTTTTTATGAATGAGATTGTTCTTCATGCTTTTTCTTAATGATTACTTGATTTTTTTAAGCAACGAAGTATCGGAGTTCTTGCAACGACGTAAACGGATTTTT
Source organism: Hedychium gardnerianum (assembly GCA_038050645.1). Taxonomy (NCBI): domain Eukaryota; kingdom Viridiplantae; phylum Streptophyta; class Magnoliopsida; order Zingiberales; family Zingiberaceae; genus Hedychium; species Hedychium gardnerianum. The sequence goes on along the minus strand of JBBUKS010512542.1, from coordinate 12,224 downwards.
GTAAAAATTGAAAAGGAAATCAGAAATCAAATGGTACTAGTGTTAAGTGATCAGACTCTTGGATCAACATTCAAATCACGTTTAGACTTTAAGAAATGTACACAGGTACAAATTTCTCAATGATTTTAAAAAAAAACACAAGTTAGTGTTTCTACTGCTTATAACCCAATAATTTGATAAATAATTGTTTATTCAGATAATTTAGTCCCAGAACTGGTGAAATATTACTACTAGAGCCAAAGAATCTGATCGGAGTAATGCTAAATAAAGATTTACTCTAGCAAGAAGCATTCCAGGGATCCTTCAATATTAAAATGTACGAGAAAACAGAATCATTCTGGAGATGTTTGTGCTTCAATTTGTTGTCCTGGTGTTGAGGCTGCTGATCCAGATTCAGTTGAAGGTCGGTTTTCATCGTCGAACCTTCTAACTCCTTCGGCCATTCTGACCAGTTCTGCCATCTTGGGCCTAAGCTCTGGGTTCCTTGTAACGCAGTTCATTGCAATTTGAAGCATCTCTACCATCTCCTCTTCGATATTAGGACACCGCAAGAGCTCCACATCAAACACCTCAGCGGTCCATTCCTCACGAACAACAGACTGAACCCAACGAACAAGATGAACCACCTCATCACCAACACCCCTTACATGAACGGGAGATTTCCCTGTGAGCAACTCGAGCAAGAGGACACCAAAGCTGTAGACATCAGATGCTTGGGTAGCCTTCCTTGTATCAACCAACTCAGGTGCACGGTAGCCTGCCATTCGAGGTGCAGTTCGAACTATAGAATTAACGAGGAATGGCAAACCCAGATCAGAGATGCAACCGTACTGCTGGCTGTTCAAGAAAACATTGGATGACTTGATGTTCCCATGGACAAGTTTCCCATTGTTTTTGTTGTGAATATGTGCGATTCCTCTTGCTGTTCCAAGTGAAATCTTAAGCCTGGTTTCCCAACTTAAAGGAATTCTGTCCTGCCCTCCTCTGTTTGCTGCAAAATATTAAAAATCATCTTATTGCATCTGGCATTATTTACATTAAAAGGATAATACAGACTTTAGCTCAATGGAAGTAGAATAAAGATCATTGTTTTGATGAAAAATACAAGAGAAATTATGAATTTACCTAAAATAAAGTTAAAGCTTTCCCTGAACTGAAAGCAATTAGCTCGAGAAAATACTTAAGAAGCCAGGGATTATGCCAATATGCCATAGAATAAAGAACTTCAAGCTGAAGTAATCAGTGATACCAGTTCAATAAAACAGTTGTGCCTAAAGAAAAGTTACATACACGAGTCAGGTATTAACATGGTTAATCTGTATGATCGTTGATCATATTACCTGCCAGAAAAGTCCCTTTGAATATCAGATATAAACAACATTTTGCAAAAGGCTATAGTCATCTAATAGACAATGTTGTGCTCTGAGTTCGATATAAATAATGCTTATTACTATACCAAGAAAAAAAAAATTCAAAGATGTTGATGGCATATAACGTAATGCAATATGGTCAACACTACGTTGTCCTAAAAGCCAGGAGTTAAAAAAAAATACTATAATTGCTACTTGATAAATTGATTGACCATTTTTAAGAAGTTGACTAATCTCTAAATGTTCTATGTCAAACCATATAAATAGAGCACCTTTATAGTAGGAGAAAGAAAAGCAATTGAAGGCTACCAACGTAAACAAACAAGTATCAGCCATAATATAACAATGTAAAATCTCGAAGTGGCAATCTCACTTCATTGCTACACCTAAAAGAAACAAATATACCAAGTAAAGCGCACTTTACCATGTAACAAGGAAGAAACGCTGCCTTGGCTGAAGTAGTCATACACCATGAGCTTCTCGTCTTTTGAGTAGTAATATGCTTGTAACCCTACTACATTTTCATGTTTTATCCTCCCTACCATCTCCATCTGCTGCTCAAACTCTTTCTTTCCGACTCCAACTTCCTTCAGCCGCTTCACCACCACGATAGTTGCATCTTCAAGCACAGCTTTATATGTAGTCCCATATGTCCCTTTCCCCAGAGCCTCAGCAGAAGATCTCAGCAGATCTTCCAAGTCAAAAATAAATGTGCAGCCCTCAAAGAAGACAAGATGGTTGTTTGCTTCATGACTTCCAGACACAGCCTTCTCTGGTGAATAATCCTCCTTGGACCATTTTCCTGACACCAATTTCTTGTCTCTCCTCTTTGAGCAGCAAACATAGAGTAGTAGCGCGAGTATTAGAAACGCTAAACAACATCCTCCAACTATGATCCAGAGACTTAGGGACGCATTCAACTTCCTCAGGGTTGTTGAGCTTGGGAAAGGAGAAAGAGCAGGAGGCAGTGGTGATGGCAACGTTAAAGAGTATGTAGATGCCAAAGTATTGTGATAGAAGGAAGAGTTCGGAAACCTTTGAAGGGATCTGGGAATTGAGCCATTAAGATGGTTATTGGAGAAATTAAGAAAGAGGAGGTTTGGGAGCTGAAGATCTGGAATTTCACCGGATAATGAGTTGTTGGAGAGGTTCAGAGTGGCAAGCTTAGTTAGATTGGAAATGGTACCTGGGATGCTCCCGTTGAATCCATTGAAGGAGAGATCGAGCGCCGTCAGATTCTTCCACGGCGAGAAATCTGTTGGCAGAGGACCAGATAAGCTGTTCAGCTGGAGGTGGAGGCCAGTAAGGGCAGTAAGATTGGCGAAGTCTGCTGGAAAGGAGCCGGAGATGTTGTTGGACCGGAGGCTCAGGATCTGGAGGGCGGAGAGGCGGCTGAGAGTGTTTGGAGGGACCGGGCCGCTGAACCCGATCCCCGGAAGGCGAACAGAGACGATGCGGGAGCCGTCAGGGCTGCAGGCGACACCGAACCAGCCGCTGCAGGCAGATGTGGACAGGCTCCAATTGAGACCGCGGCTGTGAGGGGCGGCAATGATGAAATCGAGCAACGCTTGCTTGTCGTCAACCAGACTTCCAGCACCATTTCCAGTGGCGAAAGTCGACAACCAGAGGGCAAAAACCACCAAGAGTACTGACTTTCTAATCATTTCTTGCCCTAGTTTGAGACAAGCACTCGATCGCACTATGCCAATCTCAGTTTTCTGCATTTTCTTCTGCAAAACCAGAAATAGAATGCAAGAAGAATCAAGCTTTAACAGCGTATCACAAAGTTCTTCAGCTAACCAAGACAACAAAACCTCAAATCTCCCCCTTGGCTCGCCTCGCATCGACAGCACGCAGGCAAACGAAGCTCGAGACTCGCGTGGGAGATCTTGGGATGCGACAGGAATCGGCAAGGGGCAACGTAGTCGTTAAGACAAAGCGAGAAACGAAGCGACGATGCGGCGACGTCGAAAGAGGCAAATACCCTGCCAGGGTTTTGGCTCGAAACTCAGTAGTAATGCGTCCGAAGCGGTCGGCCAGCGTTGGCGGCAATCAATGCGCGCATTTAACTCAAAGAAATGCCAGCGCCAACGAAGCAGCTGGGAGAGCAGGAGGCGTTTTAGTACGGAGCATGGCAATAAAATAAAATAAGTCCACATCAGTCGCCATGTGAGATCAGAGCAAGTCGCGGAAGACGAAGAAGTAGAGTATTGATCATTGATGAGAGAAGCAAACCTCGGGAAGTTTTCTCTACTGATCCGCCATTAATGAGCTCGAGGAGAGACTGGGAAGACGGCAGGAGAACCAGGGACGCCATCGATGACGGATCAAACGCTTCGTTCCAGATTATAAAGATTTAATAAACTTTTCCTTCGAAATCTTTCAAAATTTGCACTTCGCCTCTCGTCATTTTAGAATTTCCAAATAATATATTTAAGATTATTACGGTGACGACAGATGAAACGTTCGCCCAAAGCTTCATCAATTCGTCACAAAATTAATACACGAAAAAAATAAATCATCGATTAATCTAACTAAATTAAACAATGACTCGTACATGCAATATTCAAGACTATTATTTATTTATTTTAACTAGTACTGGATATCTAACTATTAATTAATCACACTAATTTTCTATTGTTTATTCAAATAAATTCAAAAATAATGAGTGACTTAGTAATTCAATATTTTAAATTTCATCATTCAATTAGAAAAAAAAATATTCTATAAAATGACCTAAGTTGATCATCAAATTCGTGAGGGTTTGAGATAGAGAATTGACTAATATTTATTGTTAAAAACATAAACGGAGGGCGTGAAATTAAATGCATTTGGAATTTTAGACCGAGAATTTATGTTTTAAGTTTTTCTATACTAATTGGAAAATTAATAAAAGTCGAGGGGGAAAGTAAAATGTTATCTATATTAAAACGTAGCGTTTTCAAAAGAAACAGAATCCACTGCTGGGTTCATGCATTTTGATTGAACAGTATGTTCACCCATTCATTCCATACCCAATTTATTCTCCTTTATCATTGGAAGTCATTTGTGTTTTGTACCCAGAATGGGACCCAACTCATCCATGTGTCAAATCAAGTAGATTATTGGGTAAACGAAACGCAATACTAAACGCCTCTTTATTTTTTCATTTAAAAAAAAACAATAAATACTGTACTATTTTGAACTCTTAAAATAAAAAATAAAAAAATCTTTAAATCTTGCGATTATTCAATTAACACTCTAGATAAATATACTTTAATAAATAAATATATTTATACGGTTAGATTATAATTAAAACTATCCTACGTGCTTAACTGAGTGAGAATTTTGTAAGCTATTATTTTTTCATCTAGTTCCTATTAAATCTATCATCAATCAACTACATATTTTATTTAGGATTAAGCAAAATTATCCAATATATTAGTTAAAGGCCTTTTTAATAAATAAGATTTAATTGAGCTCACAGTGTCATTGTCACATGTTGTATGGTGCCCCATCCATGCCACGTTCGGTAAATAAGAAAATGATGTTTCTGAAATTGATGCTTCCATATGGATTGCTAAATCGTCACATGCCGAACACCCACTCGACTTCTCAAATTTACCAGTGATCATTCCATGCTCAGAACGTCCACCCAAAGATTAATCGATTCTAATTCTGAGAGTTCGATACTTGCAAAAAGAAAAAATAAATAAATAAATTATCACATGACATGTAATGTATGAGGATAATAGATCTTTACGATATAGATTGATGATTAATACATGAGATATTGTCATCATAAAATTTGAAGGTTAAATTTTAACTAATAATTAGGATCCTGTCTTCTCCATGTATTGATCAATTTTTAAATTAATAGTCATTTATAATTTATCTTCTCCGTGTTAATTCTAAGATAAATTGATGGGATATTAGAAGCAAACGTTTCATTTTCTACCATCATGTACGAGGATAAGGATGCTTAAGCCTTCAATAAATTGGATAGTTTGTGTGACATATCAGATAATATCATGATACCTAAGTGGTCCCATACATACTTGGTTCTACACCAAGCTAGCATGCCACACAAGTGATCCAAGTTCTATGCCTAAAGGTGATATCTTAAAGATAAATTGACACTTAATCTCCTTTAGAAAATTCCAAGTCGATCGGCATATCACTCTCTAGAGTCTAGGCTAAAAGACTAACCTCCCGAGCAGGGTCGGCTCAAGGCATAAATCATTAAGGATTATGCCTAGGGCCCATATTATATTGGGGCCCATTAAATTATATATATATATAATTATTATTTTAAAAATATATGAATTTGAATGATAAATATTTAAAATTATGGATAAAATAAGTTTTAGTGATTTATTTTCATTGTTAATTTTAATTTTTTACTAGCTAAATTAGATTTGGTTAATATTTTTTATTTTTATTAGATTTAATCAATAATTTATAATTTTTTTATAGATTAAAGTTAAATTTTATCGTTTTTAATTTTTTACTCATCAAAGTTAGATTTGATTGATAATTTTAATTTTTTACAGTTAAAGTTAGATTTAGTTGATAATTTTTTTAACTAAAATTTAATCCATAATTTTTAATTTTTTATAGATAAAAATTTAATTTACGGACCAAAATTAAATTTGATTAATAAATTAACAATATTTATTGGTTATACTTATTAGTAATTGATATTTTTTTTAAAAAAAATATTTTTGAAAGTCAAAAGCATATTTAATATTGTATTATTATTTCTCTCTAAATTTTATTTTTTTCTCCTTTATTATAGGATTTTACTTGGATATTCTTAATTATATTTTTTAGTTGTATCTAAATTTTCGGCCCGATTAATCTTGAGATGATTGGTTCGGTCTTACCAAAGTTTTTTATCAGCCACGAGGATAAATCGGGAAAGCAGAGGTCCATCTGACCGCCAACGTTTTCGGATCCGCTACCCATTAAGGAAAAAAAATTCTCAATAATATACCACAGCTGAGTTTCGAACTTCAGATGTCTAATCTATCAGAATCTAAGCACGATACTCTGCCTCGAGGGCAGGTATTCCCAATTATGAATGGCCTTTTAGCGTGATTTCTGACAATTTAATGTCATATTCAATGAGAAAACATGATGCAACATGAAATTGACTACTGTTGCTGAACGCATAACCAGACATTTGCAATCTTCACTTGCTGTAAATTGATAAGAACTATCACCTTCACTTTTTATTAAGATGGCATATGCCATAAATAACATTTCTATCAACATTTACTAATCGAGGATGAATGGTTTGTTGCAAAATGACATGGTACAACAACTAAATAAGTTCTTCTGTGGTTAATCTAGAGCAGTTTTGCTTCTCCAGACAGAGATTTGCTTTGGCAAAGATGATAAAATTGGTTTTGTGATTGAATCAGCCTTCGGTGTCCATCTAGAATAGGACCAAGCAGAGTCGTTTTCTTCTTGCAAACTCAAGGAGCTAAAAGACTTGATCACGGCGAGAAAACTAGTAGTTTGAGAAGTTTCTTGTGCTGGACTTGTGTGATCCATCAGACTAGCTAACAATGCCCTTGGGGCTAATCCTCTTCCAATCTTGTTTATGAACCCTTCGACAGCAGTGCTCCAAGCATCAGTATCGGTTTTTTGACGACACCTGACAGACTTATCTGACTTAGATTTCTCACCATCACTAGCATCTCCACATTTGTTAAGTTGCAAGGCCTTCTGAAGAACATCATTATGTGAGTAGTAGCTCCTGAGTAGACCCATGGATCTTCTTGATTGTGTTTCAGATGATGGTGATATTTTTGGAAGCAAATCGTCTTGAAAGTAAGGTACACTGCCTGTTCTATAAACAGTAATTTCTGTGCTTTTATATGTAAATCCATTTTTATGGCGTGGAAGATCATAGCATCTCTGTAAGCTACTCATGGCAGGTGAAATTTCACTGTTTTGGAGGAAGTTCAACTTCACAGGCTGTAAAGAATCAAATATGTCCCCTTTAGGAGAATGGGTAGCAGAATCATCTCTGCATGGGTCCAAATTGCAAGAGCTATATTAGTACGATATAGTTTGAAACATAAAATGCTATAAGAGTAAACAGGAGGTGATGTGGATTGATAAAAACAATGTTGGGCTAATCCATCACAAAGAAGCAACTTGATGTTATAATGTAGATTAGAGACAAGAAAAGAGAAATTTTTTGAATGGTTGAAATAGAGTTTTCTTTTGAGTCTTTTGTGAATATCATGGCCCCTTAGGGTAGAAGGAATAGATTCTAAAACTATAGTGCAATTTGCCATTCTTCATTGATGGTAAGTGAATGTGTAATATTACTCGAAGGAATAAAATATGAAATACTAATATTTGAGAGCAGTTAAGTGTAATTCAACTTTGCAAGAAGCTCTCCTCTTCCTCTCTCTTATTCTTATGTTAGGCTTTTGTTTTTTCCATTATTGCTTGGTGTTGGAAAGGTCTACAAACAAGCTCTAGAGCATGTGCAGGCAGCAGTGGCGTTGGCAATTGTATCCTTAGAACCGAATTCACCTACACCAGGCTTGGAATTTTGCTTTAGGACTCGGCCTCAGTTTTGCATCCAGTTCTAACTTCTCAAGTTCACTTTTAATTCTTATTTGCAGAATTAATATCAACATAATTCAAGAGGTACAACAAATCAATGGGTATGGGTGTATGAGTTTGGGTGCCAGCCTCTATAAAAGGAGAGAAATAGCTCACGAGAACACTAGCAATTTGCAATTGCAAAATTCCAATTTACTGCATGTTCTCAACTCTGAAAGCTCTCCTTTTTATTCTTACATTTAAGCTTTTGTTTTTCATTACTGCCTAGAGTTGAAAGGGTCTACAAACAAGCCTCTAGAGCATGTCCTGCAGGTAGTAGAGGTGTCTCTAATTGTATCCTTGGGGCGCTAGAGGGCCAGATTCACCTACACGAAAGCCAAACTTTTGCTTTAGAACTGTGAGCCTCAGCTCACCTCTAGTTTGAACTTCTTACTTTCACTTTTATTACTTGTTTGCAGCATTGATATCAACAGAATTTGCAACAGATTCTTGCTGTGACTTTGTTCAAAAACAACAACATAGCCTTGCATAGAGGCATAGAGCCCAAACAATGGTCAAAATCCATGTAACCGATGCCAAATAGATGGTGATTCCATTTCAACCTTTCTCAATTGAAAATGCCGATGCAAGAAAGCTAGTCAGACGATTAAATATACATGATTCTCTGCAAACTTCCCAATTTCTAAATACAGCTACCAGCACAAGTCATGAATCCTCTTTGCTATATCGTGACTGTTGAATTGTTAATATTTCGATACTTTCATTATGAATGTCATGCAGTGATCAAGTTACACTATGCAAGATAATCAACAAAAAAAAATGAAGGGTGGTCCAACCTCTAATTTTTCTGTATGTTTCAAGTAACTTCAATGTTATTTATGAACTCTAAGTAATGCATCTTAAAGCTTAAGAAACACAAGAAAGTTCCATCATGCATATGAAATTTCTGATAGTAAGAACATCACAAAGAGGAGAATAGCATGAAAAACTAACTTGCAAACTAGCAGTAGCAATTGTCATATCCTCCAGAGTTGCTAGATTATTTATAAAGAGGAAAGGAAGAATCACGAGTAAAGTGCACCTTTGTGACAGAAAAAGAAAGTATGTTATGTTAGGGTGCTACCTATCAGAAACCCATATCCAATATCAGGAATAGCAGACCAGATATTATGGTGTGGAATCATGATCCTTTTGCTCATTGCATGATACCCTTTTATTAATACTAGGGGAATTCATCAATTGTTCATTACTACCTAAAAACAATTAATTTGTCTTTAAACTAATCCTCATAAAATATGATGACAGAAAGTACCTGTCAACAAGAGAACCATTAAATTGGATTGGAGTCGATGGCGGATGCCTTCCGGGAAGAGGAATAAGTAATATTTTGTGAGCAAACAATTGAAGATCTGTTGTTAGACCATTAATTCTCTTGATATCTGCAATCTTTCATAAACAAAAGAGAACAGTCTCAGTGCTAACAAATCTGCACTTGTCACTAGATGCTTGAAAAGATCTAAAAGTGAACAACTATGGAAAATTGACAAATATTAATCAAAGGACTACATAATAGAGAGAAAGAATAGCAACACCTAATAGTTAGGCCCTCACATGCCTTCATGATTTTATAATACTTGATTATTTGCATTCTCATGGTATTTTAAACTCTTAATCATACTTTCCGACAGTTATCACACATTTACTGACTAAGGATTCAAAAAAAATAAGTAAAACTAAGAGTTTTTTTTAGCAATATTCATCAAAAGAAGAGTTTTTTTTTCTCATTTCTGAAACAAGATCAACATTTAGTAAAGAACAATCCGAATTACCTCAACACCGTACTTTATGGCGACGCCTGCAAGTGTGTCCAACTTGGATACATGATGCTCGATGTACTTCAACGCACAAGGAGACGAGGGAGGAGCAAAGGTATCATATTTTCTCTCATGGGAAAGAGATCCCATCGCTATAGGGTGAAAGAGACAAAAAAAAAATGGGGGAGAAAACCTAGAATGGCATCAGTTTCTTCGATCGGCGACGCAAGGAGGTTGAAGAAGGCGAACAAATCAAAATAAAAGAAGGAATTGGTAACGCAAACAAACTGAGAAACGGAAAGTAACCTAGATCGGTAGTTCTGGAACTCCAGATCACGATCCGATTGATTTCTCAAGAAGATTAGTCAAATAACTCATCGATTTTGACCTTTCCGCTAGCCCCAGTCCCAACGGCGAGGAAGCGCCGAAGCGGGAATGGGATGCGGGAAGAGGAAAATAACGCCTTTTGCTTTTTTTTATTTCTGGGTTGGTAAAAGGTATTTCAAACTTGTAAGATTGAAAATTTTCATCAAACCCCCCACAATTTACTAAGTTTTTGAAATATTCTGTATACTTTTTTAATTATTATTATTTTACCCCCTTAGATGATGGCAAAAGGCGCTCGTCCCAACGCTCCCATCAACCAGTCCCAGGACTAACACGAAGGAAGTGAATCATGTCAAGATTTGACCCTCAGACCTCATAGTGGCAACGCCTCATGCACTAACCATCAATCCATCCCATTGGAACTTATTTTACCTCCTTAAAGTATCCATAATAGAAGGGGATATTTCTTTCAAATATGTGTGATCCTAACTTCCACATCATCATTCAAATATCTCACTCTTTAAATATCTCAAATTTCACAATCAAATATTTCACCAACTAAATATTTATGGATCACACCAATCAAATATCTCATTCTCAAATATCCTCAATTTCACAATCAAATATCTCACCAACTAAATATTTATGGCTCCACCATCATTTTATTAATTTATATTTAATTTTACATTTAAATAAAATTAATATATTTTCAATTCATCCATTTAATATATTTCATCTATCATTTATCCATAAATATTTTTTTTGTATATATTTTTTACTTATATTTTATTTAAACAGAAATAATAGGAATGTTTCACGAATTCAAAATTGAAATAATTAAATATTTTATAAATGATAAATTAATCATTTACTTATTACGATGGCATGTTTCCCAGATGTATTCAACAAAATCGTGACGAAACTGATGATGCACCTAAATATCACGTAACTCATAATTTCTTCGAATGTATTCAACAAATTCACTGATTAAACCATGATTCGTTGTGATAGTATCTTATTCTTCGTGATCCCAAATCGATATTGCATGATCTTTGTCCTTCACAATTATGTTGTGTAAAATAATGCACGTATACATGATTTCTTTGTATTTATCCATAAACCAAAGTCGCCCTAGACCTCTTATAATTGTCTAATGAGCTTGGAGTACCTCCAAATGTTCGCTCGACATCTTTTCTTGCAGCCTCTTGTCTTTCCTTAAATTTCATTCTTTTCGGATCCTGGGGCAGGAAAAAATCTTGACGAAAGTGGCTCATTCCGGATATATATCATCTGTTAGGTAATATCCTTTTATATATTGTGTATCATTCACAATAAAATTAACATCCGATGCATTTCCTTTCAAAACGTCATTAAAAATAGACGATTCATTAAGCACATTGATGTTATTGCGAGACCCAGTAACTCCAAAAAAAACATGTCATATCCACAAATTGATAGATGCGACCGCCTCAAGCATAATTATTGGATAGTCATGATCGCCTTGTGTGTACTATGCCCTCCACGTGACCGAACAATTTTTCTAGACTCAATGCATGCAATCAAGACTTCCTAACATCCTAGGGAAACTATGTCTTTGTTCATACATTTCAAGTAAATGAGTGATGTCAGTTGCATTGGGTTATCTTAAGTACTCACCTCCATATATTTGTATCACACATTGGCAAAAGTTGGACAAGCGTTCGAGGGCAGTTGTTTCACTCATTCGCAGATACTCATCCAATTAGTCAACGGAACCTCCATAAGTCAATTGACGGATAGTCGTCGTGCATTTCTGAAGCAGCGACAGGCCTTTTCTCCTTGTTGCATCTTTCCTCCATTTAAAATATCCACTAGGATGATTGTTATGACCGAAAAAATTTAGATATCTCCATAATGGTATGATATTGTTCACCATGGTTTTGCTCTTGGGCTCTACCCAAAAAGTCTCATACCAATGGAGATATTTTTTTCTTATAAGCTCATGATCTTTCTCATATGTTTTCAATGTGGGACTTTGTTTGCAACCTTGCAACACCAACAATCCCCCCTCAAACGAAGGACCACAGGGCTGTTAGTATTAGCCCTAAGAGCCAATTATGAGATGATTATGCTTATTGGGTTAATGATTATGGTATTGGGTTAATGG
>JBBUKS010512534.1:0-13319 GCA_038050645.1 Hedychium gardnerianum | reverse complement strand
AATCATCGTGATTTATCTCCTCCGTGTTGGTCCTGGGACGGGCTGGCGGGGGCGCTGGGACGAGCGTTTCGCCTTTTGCCACCATGAATTAATCTTGTTGTCCTCGGGTTATGGTGTAAGGGTAGGGCATTCAAATAGTCTTCTAGACACCCGTGGTTTGATCGCCGGGTATATTTATAGGATTTTTTTCTCTAAATGAAACGTGCAATCAAGAGATGTTGAACTTCTGAACCACCCACCGCGAGCGCTTTCTGATTTAGCGATCGATGAAAATTTTCTATAAGATCGAATCGATCGCTCCAGATTCAACTATTAATTAATTCATCTAAAAAATGAATTAACTTTGTTGGCTTTGCTCCGCTTGAGGTACTCGTCGATGGTGCCGGCTTCCACCGAGGGTGCGGTGGCTGTCGAAGCAAAGAAGGCAGCGGCAAGGCTAAAGAGAGCAGCTCTTCTTATAGAAAGGTTACCTCTATAAATAGGGGGTTATAATCTCCATCTCCTTGGGTAGGGCCTTAGTGTCCTGAGTTTTTATGATCATTCAAGATATTAAAAGAAGAAACAAAAAAAAATCAAATGACAAAGACAGTGATCTTATGGAAATAGATTAAGCTATACTTATTCTTATTCAATCATCCTTATTACAAAAAGAATGAACACAGCCACACCACAAAATTACAAGATAAACAAGTAAAGAAGTGCACACCCTTACATGAGAAGCTCAACACAATACTTGACCTCAACAGAAGTTTAAGATCAAGATGCTCAGGACATACACAGCATCGAGTGCTCTTAGTTTTTGGGCACCGTGAACTTCTCAAAGCGAGCTCCAATCTCATTGAGTTCTTTGAGACCGATCAAGCCGTTGAACTCCTCGAATGTGGTGAGCTTGTGGAAATGGCCTCTGCTTGATCCTTCATCCTTGAGTGCCTTCAGAACGTCAATAAGTGCGCGGGCAGAAGCATAGACAGCCGTGGTGGAGTGCACAATGAGGTGGAAGCCCATTTCCTTGAGTTCCTGAGGTGTGTGCAAGGGTGTGTATCCACCTTCAAGCATGTTTGCAGCTCTGAAACCGCTGGTTTTCTTACACACTTCTCTCATCTCGTCGTCACTCCTTGGTGCCTCGACAAAGCAGGCATCAGCTCCTGCCTGCAAATTTGTTACCTATTTAGTGATCTTTACATGAATTCACATGAGCATTGATGAGAATCTAATACCTCCTTGTAGAGATTAGCGCGTGCAATTGCTTCTGCAAGGCCACCTGCAGTTGCACGAGCGTCAGTGCGAGCAATGAGAAAAAAGTCAGAATCACCAATGGCTTCTCTTGCAGCAGCTATTTTGGCAGCATGTTCCTCAGCAGGTATCACCTAAAAGAGTCAAACAAAAGCCAAGTTTAGTGCAACTGGTTTATGTTTCAAATTCAGAAGAGTGCCAAAGCCAATTTATGCTACCTGTTTGCCCTGCATATGGCCTTGTGGATAGAGTGGAAAAGAAGAACAATCAGATAATTCTTTTACGAAAAAAATGTTAAAAGATCAAAAGTTGTTATTTTTCTTACCACACTTCTTGGGCCATACTTGATCCTGGAGTCAATGTGAGAAGAAGAAGAAAAACAATTAATTCTAAATATTTGAAGACAAGTAGTGAAGGGAACAAACAATTGTTGCATTTGCCTAAAAGATACCTCTAGGAATAAGCCAGCGGCACCAGTGTTAATTATATCCCTCACAGTTCTTTGGACATTAAGAGCATTGCCACCTCCAGTATCTAGAATGTCGAAAGGTAATTAAATTTTGAAAAAAAATGGATTTTGCAAGAGGAACATGACTAGCAATCTTTTATTAAATAAATATGTAACATGTTCTCATTTTTCAGTAATGCTTGGATAGAAATATGGCCAAGGAGAACAAGCTTTGAACTAGAATCTGTCAATTAAAAAGATAGAGCTTGTTCAAGTAATTTATCTAGGAAAATGAAAAATAAGAATATAAAATATATTCATGGGGACCAAATTAATCATCATCATGCAACATAACATGCTTCACAATGGGTGTCATGTAGTAATCACCTTTTGCTACAATAATGGGTGTCATGTAAAGCATATGCCTCTCAACTTTCTTCCAGTTGCCATATTGTAAAGAAATGAACATCTAGTTGAGAATCCTTCACGTTATTCGGCAGCAAGTGGGATATTCAACTAGATCAGAAGTCAATGATCATGTCTCTCAAGTAAAACTCTACTCAGTTTATTTATTTATTATTAAAACTAAACTTCAAAAATGAAATTAAGAAATCAGTATATCTATCTCTGCTTCTAGAGTAACAATTCATCCCGGAATTCTAGGAATGAGAACAAATTGGTGGTGGACAGAAGCCCCAAGAAATGAATCGCCTACCTACCTGTTGGACCACGGTAGAATTTTTTACAGGCCTTATTTGCATTGATCATGTAGTAGTTTAGCCAGTAAGACATTTAAGATATATCAACTTAAAGAACAAAAAATTGGAAAATTGAATAAGACCAAAACGATTTGGAACAACCACGATAAGGATGATTGGTCAAAAACAAAAATACGCATATAATTTTGAAGATAAGGATGATTAGCTTTAAGATTTGATCTTATTCAAGGCGTTCATATTGTTGAATATTTGCTAACTTTAAAAGTCCGTTACTCTGTCCACAAATAGAGCGGAAATTGTAGCTGTGGTCACTCGGTAAAAAAGTCGTTCAAATTGAGCTACAAGTTTAAATTTGTTTACTGCAAGTCTGCAACTAGGACGGAAGACCATAAATCGGAAGAAAATTGAAGAAATTCCGTCATGAGAAGAACTAAAACCCTAATGGGGCGAAAAAAGAAATCATTACCAGCGTCAACGATAAATGCGACATTAGGAGCCGCCGCGCAGATCGCTCGAGCTGCATTTGCCATCTCCGGCGGCCTAAATTCCAATCCAATAAAGTCTCAGACAACAACGAATCGTCGAAAAACAAAAAGTGGAAGAAGAGTGGATTTGGGATGAGGTGGTGTGGATAGTAGTGGAGCGGGCGATGGATGCATACGTTAGGAGGCCGATGTCGGGCATGCCGAGGCGGGAGGCGGAGACGGCGTATCCGGAGACGAATCCGGCCTTGTATCCCAGGCTCTGGAGGACGGCCGCGGAGAGCGCGTCGTAGATCCCCGGCATCAGCACAATGCCCTCCTCCTCGATGAGGCGGTGCATGCGCGTCTTCCTCGGCCCGGCTCCGTCTCCGATCGGCTTCACGGAGACTACCAAAGCTGAGTCCTCCATCCCTATCTCGGAGATCGGAGTCGCCTCGGGTCTGAAACCTGAACTGAGAGAAGAAGAAGAAGAAGAAGAGGAGACCGATGGAGAAGCCAGGCGAGGGAAGCGGGATTTTATAGTCCGCCCAGCGGGGGTTAACTTCCTCGCTAAGTTCACTGCGGAAGACCCCATCAACGGACAGGATCGGTCAATGGTGTCAAGATCCGATCAAGACCGTTGAATCGAATCGAGTGGGCCCCGACCGCTCTGAGTACCTCGGTCTCTCAGTACCTCGGTAATAAATATACTCTTCACTTTATTATTTAACTAATTGTGTTTTAATTTGATAAAAAGGAGTGTTAATTTTGGCATAATTTTAGTAAAATATTATTTCATCGGCATTTTTGGCTAGCAATTTAATGGTGAATATTTTTCACGTGCCCAATTTCGGAAAAAATTAATATAAATGTAATGCTGAGATTTAATTAAAATAGAAAAAAAAACAATATAGTCAGCTGCCAACTATGCGACTAAAACCAATTGAACGGCTCAAGCCACGATTTCCGTCGCGATTAGTGGCCAGCGAGTGGCAGCCGATTTGTTAGTTGAGTCGTGTCTGATTTAAATGATTGCCTCGAACTGTACACCAATAATTGACATTGACTATATAAGTGAATATATAAAATAATTTTAATTAAAATTATATTAATATTAATTAAAAACAATTCAAAATTAATAAAAATTATTCCAATTTAATTTAGCTAAAATTGCTATAATTGATCTGCCTTGTTATAATTAGAGCTTAAATTGTTTAGTTCCAAAGCTACTATAATAATAATTGATTAATTAAAAAAATAATTTGGATATATAATTTCGGATGAGATACTGTTTTGATATATATTTTTGACGATAAGAAAAATAATAGACACTCTTTTTCTTTTAAAAAAAAATTACCCAAACATTTATTTGTATAATGAAGTTGAGCAATGGAGTAGAGTCTATTATTGTTGATGAGGATACTAAATGTGCATGATATGATGTGTTGGGTCATATTTGTTGAAAGCCCCTTCAAATAAGATGCACGACGGTGCTCTTAGTGCATGTTGATCACATATTGTGAGGTTGAGTCCAAATCGTCTCCGATAAGTTTAATCACATATCAAAAAGAACAAATAGATACGACATTATATATCTATCATGGTTTAGGGTTTAACAAATTTCTCAACTAGGCTTTAGGCGATAAAATTTAGCCAATGATTGTAGGTAATTAGATTGGTTGTTGGATCTCTTGTTGGTAATATAGGTTAAAATGTGATTGATCCTATGGTAGATCAGTACTTATTTATAAGACAACACCTTAAGTACTCCAATGAGACGCGCGTTGTAGAAAACAAAATGATATTGTACATTTATGGCTAGCAAGAATTTCTTAAAAAGTTGTTGGTGACTCGACTAAGGACTTTTTGCACTCCACTCGGAACTTTAGCTATGCAAGTCACATTGCCTTGGGTGTCAAGTCAATCTTCGAGTCAGGCACTGAGGTTAATTGTCATTCTGCTATTTCTACTATTAATCTGAGGTTAATTGGCGTTTAATTGTGGTGATTTCAATCATTTGACCATTATTATAATCAGAGATGATGATCGCAGAGGGAGCATTACTAAAATCATGAGCATTCCTGAGTAGAAAAATAGAGTTGAATTGGGAACAATCCGAGTGGAAGACTTTGGGGAGCTAGCTAAGTAGCCTTAGATAACTTAGATGTTGAGTCACACGAAATCGAGTTGCATTGGGCACTTGATATACCAAGTCGTATGGAGAAATTGGGAGACCGAGTTGCGTGAGGGATTTGGGAATCCGAGTTTAGCAAGAAACTCTAGAGCCCAAGGGCTTTACACATATAAGCAAGAGTGTTAACTTGTAGTAGAGCCGCATAGGGTTTACTTTAAAAAAAGAGTTTAATAATCAAGTAGATTTATAAGTTGAGTCGACAATATGCACTCTACACCAATAATTGATGATCTTCTCCCTTTGATAAATGAATATATTAGTAACAAGTATAGCATGTTTTTTAAAAAAAAATTATTGAACCAAACAAGTTGAAAACACCATCATTGATCCACTTGAAAATTTAAATACAAGACAATTTTAAGAAGATGTCTTTGTCATGATTAAATTGAGCAATTGACTAGACTCTATTATTGTTGCTAAGGACAATAAATGTACATGGTGTGTTGGATTATTTTTGTTCAAAGTCCCTCTCCTCATTAATTATAATCAATATATTTTAGCAACATGTACAAAAAAAGAGAGAGTATATATGAGAGTGATTGTGCATGGACCTCAAGTAAAATGGACAGGTAGGGATATAATTAATTAAGTTGTTGAGATGATTGTTTAGCTCTGTTTTTTTTTTAAAAAAATTTGAATTTAATTCGTTTAGATGTTATTAAGTTCTAATTTGTATTTGTTGGATTGTTTACAAAAAAATTTATTTAAAAATTTATTTAATTAAGTTAATGAGTTTGATATTGCAAGTTTATTTATTGATTTTGTTATTTATTTATAATTTTGATCAAAATTTTATTAATGAATATCAGAAGTTTTATTTATGGATATTATTTATGAAATATACGATTAATTGACATAATTGTGTAATATCACATGGATCACATGATACTTTGTATGTAAAGAAGCTAGTAGATGAATCCTCTCGGATAAGTCCAATGACATATCAAATAAATAAATCTATTATTATATACCATAATTATAGAGAAATTAATGCTAAAAGAATTAATTAATTAATTAGTGGAATAATTGAGGAGTTTAGATGAGATGGAACAATAATTAGGTTGGGGGGAAAGGACAAGGTTTATCACATGCATCTGTCTCTCCTTTCACATGCTTAATTAATTTATTAAATAATCGATTTTTATTTTTTATTTAACTAATTAATCTATCAATTAATTAGTTTAACATGTAAAAGAAAAAAAGAAGAAGTTGGCCGGCCTTGTGGTGCACGTGTTGGTCTCACCATATCTAACCTACATTCCATTTCAATAATTGGTTTCGTTTTATTGGGTACTTGATCTGCTCTAACAAAAAATATATATTATATTAAGATAAATATTTTTCATTTATTATGAAGCTGTTCTAGAGTGACAACTTCACTTTCTCCCGTAATTAATTTCCAAATTATCATGCATATTTGCTTGAACTAATTTCAAAATTGTATATTTCAAAAGTTAAAATTAATGAATCTATGAAAATGTTTATAACATTATAGGAAAATTTTCATGAGATTTAGTTATAGTCAACTTATCATTAAGTCATAACATGATATTTACTCACTTAAATGTCGTTAGTGCAATCATTCTATTGATGATCCAAGTCGATCGGATGTTTTGATGTTCAGATAAGGAGTTTAAGTTGAAATTTATTGTTGTATATGATATATATATTTGAACATACAGGACTTATGAAATATCCATGGAAAATACTCAGCACGTACAGTAAAGGTCGGTTGATGATTTAATGGTTCAAGGTATGTGAAAATTAGAAAAGAATGACACGAAACATCCGAGAGATGATAGAAAGAGAAATATTAGAGCACTATAAAAAAAAAATAATTTTATAATAAATTTTATGATGAATTTTATTAAAAAATTCATCATAAATTTTTTTTACGACGACGATGAAAAATAATTCGTCCCAAAATTCTCATCCCAAAATTCTTGATATATTACTATTTGAATTATTATACTCTGGCTGCCCAAGAGGCCATACGTGATAGAGAGTTTCTTCCACAGCCCATAGTTAGATAGCTACCTCCTGTCTGTCAACGAGGTCATTCGTGGTAGAGAGTTTCTCCCGCAGTCATTGACTCTGACATTTACGAATTGCCCACGAGTATCGTGGCAGAACATTTCTCCCGCAGTCCACAGCTAACAAGCCAGGTGTCTTGGTCATTTGTATACCCTGTGATAGAACATTGCTCCCACATACGAGACCTCAATTACTGATATTGTTATCGATATACACATATGAGATTTTTGTACTTATGTTGATTATTGATGGTACATGCATAGGAGATGCTGTACTTATATTGATTATTGAGGGTACATGCATTTGAGATGTTGTACCCATGTTCTTTGTTACTGGTACTACTCACGATACAATGTGCAATTGAGTAGGGTGCTTGTGTAATAGTGACATGCGGGTTGTCATCATACGATGGTGAGTATATTCTTCCTTTGAGACTGTATATCTTTGAGTTTTTGTGCTTTTTATTGTTCATGCACTATCTGTCTTATACCCACTGAGTATTCCTTTGTACTCACCATCCCTGTTTCCTATTGTTGTTTCCTTGTTAGCAGATTTTGTTGATTGAGTCGCTTGGAGAATGCTGCTTGTGCCGTCCCATTCACATCAAGCTTCGGATTGTTTCCATTTCATTTCAGTTTACTTTAGCTTCCGTATTTATTTAATTTATTGGCATTGTATTAATTAATTCACATTTGGACATTTGGTATTTATTCGGTTATATATTGAGAGTGTTAAGTCGAGCCGGCTCACAGTTGTATTATTTTGGATTTTTATGTGTGGGGTGGACTCCTTAGTATTTCTGTATTTTGTTGGATTTTCTTATACACCGCGTGGTTGTGAATACCCGGGTAGGGTATTATATCTCTTATACACTGCGTGGTTGTGATTACCCGAGTAGGGTATGATATATATTCTATCTGTGTTGTGGTTGTGTAACCAAAACTGTGATTATTACAAGGGGAGTGCTATCCATTTTTCAACAGATATGTATACTCTCGAGGCGTGACAAAAGCAACGCTCCACCACAATAAATCATTATATGTGAGAGCAATGCTCCACCACAAAATATATAAATGACCAAGACACCTAGCTCGTCAGCTATGGACTGTGTGAGAACCGCTCTACACGTATAGCAACGTAGGTAGTTCAAAATGTCAGGGTCTCTATCTACATGGGAACCACCCTACCACGTATAGCCATGTAGGTAGACAGAAGGTAGCTATCTAGCTACGGGATGCATGAGAAACGCTCTACCATGACTCGTCTCATGAGCAACCCAGGGTAAAACAACCCAAGGATAACTGTGTAGCATATCTCAATCACTGACAACTTTCTAAATCATAAATGGGAGACACGGTTGACAAAATATACTAACGGTCATTGATGACTCTCTCAACCACGAATGGGAGACATGGTCGACAGAAAGCATGAATCTTCATGATGCTACGACTCGCTCAACTAAACTAATGGGAGACATAATCGATAGCATACATGCATCATCGTGATGCCATGACTAGCTCACACCCGAAGGGAGTCCTGATCGCTAGCATACATGCATCCACGATGCTACAACTAGCTCACACCCGAAGGGAGCCCTAATCGATAGCATACATGCAACCGCGATGCTACGTCTAGATTACACTCGAAGGGAGCCCTGATTGCTAGCATACATGCAACCACGATGCTATGACTAGCTCACACCTGAAGAAAGCCCTAATCGATAGCACATGTATCTCCGTGATGTTATGACTACCTTACACCCGAAGGGAGTCCTGATAGCTAGCATGCATGCATTCGCGATGCTATGACTAGCCGACACCTGAAGGGAGCCCTAATCGATAACACATGTATGTCCGTGATGCTACGACTAGCTCACACCCAAAGGGAGCTCTGATCGCTAACATACATGCATTCACGATGTTATGACTAGCTCACACACAAAAGAAGCCCTGATCGATAGCCCATATATCTCTGTGATGCTACGACTAGCTCACACCCGAAGGGAGTCTTGATCACTAGCATACATGCAACCGCGAGATGAATAGAATACAACCAATCCTACAATCATGCATGTCTATCAATGAAATGTACACCATCAGATTAATCAAGATAGATCAACTATAATACATGTCATACGTGATTATAACAACCAATCATAAATGAATTAGCATGTCATATCTCCCAGAATACATGTCACACACGTGTTTACACCTACAATCATTGTACATACGACATATGCTACAATCTCTAGGTACATGCTATACTTGTGTCTACCACACAATCTAGAACATGAAATAAAGGCTATATCAATATTGGTACACGTCATCTACAACTGCATGACATAAATGAAACAAAGACTGACAAATAAATATAAATGCACGTCACACGCGTGTCTATCAACTACATGATCGTAGCATATTTCTAAGGTACACACCACACACATGTACAACACTACATGACATGAATAATCTGAAACTAACTATGAACATAAACACATGTCACACGCATGTTAAATAATTACATGATTACCCAATCATAAGCATGTTCCAATTGTGCACGCCATATACATGTACAAACTATAGAATAGGGAAAAAAATAAAAGAGACTACATGGATGTAATCAGATCAACTCAAAGTGGAAGTAGATAAATATCCAACTCAAGTAGAAATACAACTAGAGTTAAGGTAAATTCAACTACCTAATCAAGGTATCAAAACATGCACTGAGGTAAATAAACTACCAAAGTCAAGGTTAGAATTACCTGCCTCCAAAAGTAGATCGTGCCAAAATATCCCCAAGTTTACGCACTGGTCTTGAATCAATGTCCTGCACTAGGGAACACAAATTACAACCAAGTACTACTATAATACAGTAATGAACCCCAAATCCTAAACCATTTAGGAACCCTAATTGGTTCCACCTATAAATCAAATTGCTAAATTAATTTCACATCCCATAACTACATGAAACTCTAGAGACTGACTGTTTAGGCCATCTCTTTCTAACCTATTCCTCTTCCAATTCCTTGAACACCTCCTAGAATACAATGATGTAATCATACAAGAATCATATATCTACACAACTAAATTCATTAAACCATCTTATACCTATTGTTAGTGGTCGGAGGTGCGAATTGGGTGACCGAAATAGTAGCTCTATAGCTGGCAGGATTAGGTTGGCTGAAACAATAAGTGACTGTTGTGGCAAGATGGCCAGAGAACCAAATCTACCCCAAAATAGTGACTGGCTGAAAATTATGAGTTGGCCAGCAACTCCCTGATGAGCGAGAGGATGATGGTGACTATTGTAGCGGCCAACGACCCTGCTGATGGTCGAACAAAATAGGGGGGGAGGATTGTCAGCTAGCCGGAGGCTATTACTTGCTGGAGCAGGGGCTGTTGTCTCCACTAGGAACTCCTGGAGCCAAACTGACCGGGCAGATCTTGCCGAAGGTCTGACCTAACCTAGATGATTGGCATCGGTTAAATCCAGCAACACCGTCTGAGGTTTGAGGAAAAGTAGCAAAGTTGATGAGGATCCAGGCTGGCCCCTCTGGTCATGACTTAGCTAAGGGTGGTAGTACCGATAGAGATGGGGAAAAAGGCGGCGAAAATGAATCTAAAGAGAGATCCGGGGAGAGCTGATCGTGGGGCTAGTGTTAGGGAGGGGCGGCGCAGGGGAGAGGTAGTATCGGCGACGGAGCTGCCTGTTGTGGTGGCTGTGACTCGATCAGCGGCGACAGAACTACGACGACAGTAAGGGAAGGAGGCTCGAGAGTATTTGTGGCGGCGAGAGAAAAAAGAAGAGAGATGAACAATGAAGTAGGGATTTGAATAAGAATGGTTAAGTTAATTTAAATCCAAACTTAGGTTTTAATAACTCATACTTAGTTTTATTATTTATAACCTTAGGTTAGTTAACCCAATCAACTCCCAGCTTAATTGATATTTCAAATAGGCTTTCCAAAAGCCGATTATTTATATCCCCTTAAACTCATCATATTAGCTTCGATTAAATCCAGAAAAATTCTTAAAAATTCTCAAAAAATTTTGTAGGCCTATTTCTCGATTAACATCCATTATGTTATTATTTTTA
Organism: Hedychium gardnerianum; assembly: GCA_038050645.1. Taxonomy (NCBI): domain Eukaryota; kingdom Viridiplantae; phylum Streptophyta; class Magnoliopsida; order Zingiberales; family Zingiberaceae; genus Hedychium; species Hedychium gardnerianum. Next base: position 2,135 of record JBBUKS010512534.1, on the reverse strand, counting down.
TTTGTCATATTTAACATTCTCCCCTACTAATAAAAATTTGGTCCCCAAATTTACTACTCAGGTACGTTAAACTCAATAGCATAGTCAATTAATTTAAGCACCAAAAGAACTACATGCACCTTAAGTTAACATGTGAGGGTATCGAGCTTGGATCTCATCCTCAAGCTCTTAGGTTGTCTCCTCATCAGTATGATGTTGTCATCCAATCTTGATGAGTCAGATGATTTTATTCTACAATTGGCATTCCTTGCGATCCGGAACCCGCACAAGAACTTCTTCATATATTGCATTAGTCTGGAGCAAAATTGACACATCTCTCAGAATATAAGTAGGGTCCGACACTACCTTCCTCATCCTGGAGACATAAAACACATTATGTACCCTCCGCAAGGGTTGATGGTAATACCAACGAATAGGCTACTCCACCTATCCACTTTAGTATCTAAAAGGGTCTGTTATAACGAAGATTCAACTTGCCATTCAGACTAAAACTTTTAACCCCTTTAGTGGGTGAGACATGTAAAAATACATGGTTGCCCACCATGAACTCTAAAAGTCTTCATCTCCGATTTGCATAACTTTTTTTTGCCACTATTCTCCGTATGATAATACGTATCAACTCTGCATCATGATGAATGCTTTGTGGCCCCAACTCAGTGGTTCGACAATCTTTTCCCATAAGGTAGGAGATCGATAAGCTCGACCATACAAAGCATCAAACGACACCATCTGAATCGCAAAATGATAGCTATTGTTGTACATGAATTCAACTAGGTGTAAATGATCTTCCTAGCTATCCTTGAAATCCATCACACATGCTCTCAACAAATTCTCAAGTGTTTGTATAGTGCGTTTTGACTGTCCATCAGTTTGTGGATGAAAAGCTATGCTGAAACAAAGTTTCATTCCCAAAGCCTACTAAAGTCTCTACTAGAATCGTGAAATGAAACGCGGATCTCTATTTGATATAACACTTAGAGGTATATCATGAAGTCTAGTAATCGCTCTGCAATATAACTCCATCAGGCAATCCAAAGAGTGTCCTACGGATCGGTAGAAAATATGTAGATTAGGTTAATCAATCAATGATCACTCAAATCATATCTTGTCCCTTCCATATCTTAGGTAAACCCACTACAAAAACCATAGTGATATGCTCCCACTTTCATTCTAATATGTAAATATTCTAAAGCAACTCTGCTGGTCTTTACTGCTCAGCCTTCATTTACTGGAATACTAGACATCGAGCCAGAAAATCCACTATGTCCTTTTTCCATGTCATTCCACTAGTAAGAGTACTTTAAGCCTCTATACGTTCGGGTACCGGCGAGATGGATTGCTACTCTAGATCAATGTGCCTCCTGAAGAAAGTCCTCTTTAATCGGGTGTGACTCAACTACACACAAAGTCTTCCCCGAAAATATAGAATACTACTTTCATCACAAGAAACTCTCTCTACAGTCCTATAACCACTCTGCTACACAAATATGACAGATGTTGATCATTAGCCTGTGCTTCTTTAATTTATTCCATAATAAGGGATCGAGCAACCCTGGATATCAAAATCTCATGCTCTGTCTATCCTCTACCAGTCCCAACTCTGAGAAACTCTGTATTAAATCTATAACTATCACTCGGTGACTAGCTAGAATCACATAAAGATAATGTCTCCAAATTTTCAGCGCAAAGATAATAGGTGCTAAATTCAAATCATGAACAGGGTAGTTCTTGTTGGTATAGGGAGCACTAGAATCAAACATATATTTTGATGTTGTCAAAGGTTCAAAGTTAAGTCTTATTGTTATCTAATGAATTAAACAGTGTGTAGGATCTCAACTCTGAAAGCCCTAGTAGGTCTGGAGGACCCGATATTAGGAAAGGGATGTCTCGACAGATCATAGAACCAGGCAAGAAGTCCAGATGGGTCAAGAGGACCTGACATCTGGCAGGAGGATTCGATAGGTTTGGAGGACCCGACATCGAATAAAGTGGAAGACCTGGAAGGTCGATCCGATGCTGAGAAAAGTCCAAACAGGTCTAGAGGACCCAATGTTTGGTAGGTGAGTTGAGGTAAGCACTTGGAGTTAGTGCAGTGAGGTCGTGTCCCAGTGGGACAAACCTTAGGCGCTGATCCA
>JBBUKS010512523.1:0-13322 GCA_038050645.1 Hedychium gardnerianum | reverse complement strand
TAGTTGATTCCTATTATATATCAAAAAATTTAGAGGTAAGTACATTAGAAGAATTATTTTCAACCTTAGAATTACATAAATCAAGATGTGCAAGTCGAAAAGAGAAGGAATCCTTGAATCACAACTTAGCCTTGAAAGTCAAGAAGGATGAACTAGGTTTAGATTTTTCAACTGATGAAGAAGAAGCTTATATGGTAAGAAAGTTTCATATATTTTTTTTAAAACTAACAAGTTTAACAAGTTACAGGCCAAGAAGCTTCTACGGGAAAAAAGAAGAGTAAAGTATTACAATTGCGATGAAGAAGGACACATCAAAGACAACTGTCCTAAGTTGAAGAAGAAAGAAAAGGATAAGGGACCAAGTAAAATCAAGCATCGAAACCTCAGAGCTACGTGGGACGACTCAACTTTAGAAGAGTTCAAAATCGAAGAATATGCTGGACTAACCCTAACTGCCAACTACCAAGAAGAAAACATTAATGAAGGGGGAGCTACTTCAGAAGAAAGCAATAGTGAAAGGGGAGCGTCTAACTTCGAATCAGACATGGTAAGTGAGGTATGCCTTTTATCCCCTGATCAGTTATATAGTGTCATTAAATTAATGTCAAGATCAATGTGTAAATTAATGACCAAATATGTGGCTTTGAAAAAAGATAATGTGAAATTAAAATATAATTTGGCAAATGCATGTCCACTAGTAGAATTTGGATAATTCAAAATGAAAAATACAAAATTAAAGGAAGAAATAAAAAAATTAAAAAAGAATCATGCATGTTTAAATTCGAATAATCTTAGTTTTCCAAACTTCAGAAATTATGGAGGACTTAATTGGTATATCAGAAGTCATAGGGGTCAAATTAGAAAATGTTCAACTTTTGATATTCCTAGAAAATATTTGATAAATCCAGTAGGTAGAAACTTGTATTGGGTTCCAAAATCTGTTATGATTCAGTAGATTAACTACTTATGCATGTTTGAAAATAAAATGTGATTGACATGTTTATCATCTTTCTATTTGAGTAATTTTTTCAAAATTTTTTTTTGGCACTTTCCCCTATTTTTTTGATGTGGTCAAAAGGGGAGAATAGGAACTTTATTATTGCAAAATTTTAGGGAATTAAATTGCAAAACTTTTTAATTTTTTTTTTTACTTTCTTTATGTTTACCCTAACTTGAACTTGGGTTGATGCACATCAAAAATGGGGAGATTATAAATACCCCGGGATAGTTTTGATGTGATCAACCGAGTTAGATTAGGTCCCGTGGTATTTGATCTTTGTGTCTAAGTGTGCAGGAACTTAGGAACACAAGAAGTCGAGTAGAAGACACATCGGACGAGAATGATGGCATAGGAAGCGAATTGACTGGCTCGGTGCATCCGAGAGACGAGAAGCTATGGAAGAGTACACCGGTGAGGCGAGAAGGACGCGATCAGAGGGACGAGAAGCTGGGGAGGAAGTCTGCTCGAGGAGAAGACCTGAAGCGCCTCTATGTCTTGGAGGCGCCTCGTTGCGATGGAGGCGCCTCAAGCGCCAACTAATGGAGGTGCCCCCAAGGCTTGGAGGCACCCCACCCGCTATTTGGATGAAGGCGCCTCAGAGCAATGGAGGTGTCCCCGATCATCGCTGAAGACCCGCCGCAGCAGATCAGATCCGGAAGCTAAGTCAGCTCTGATACACACTTGTAATTTCAATTCCAATATTCTTAGTCTTGTACATCAATGTTGTAAAGAGGCTACTCAGCCTAAAGGAGCATTTTAGTGGAGCTTTCAACCACTCTGGTTGTAACCAAGTAAATCTCGCGCCTCTTTTCTTTGTTTATGTTTATTTTTTTTAATTAACTAGTGTGTCCTTGCTTAAGTAAGAAGCAAGAGAAGTTCTTTCATTTGCAAGGCATTTCCTCCTCTAACCGGTCGACCCATTACTATAGTATCTTGCCTTCTTCAATTTTTCAGTATCTGACTCTTTCGAGGAAGACTCGTCCCAATGTGGCTTGAAGAGCTTTCTTCCTCCTTAGCTTCTTGGACTTGTCTTCTTTCTGGTTTGGACACTAATGCTTGAAGTGCCCCTTCTTGTTGCATCCGTAGTAGGTGATGTTTGCTTTTGGGTTGTTGGATGTCGTCTTCTATAGGTCCTTCTTGGAGAAGTCTTTCTTCCGTCTAGTGAACATCTTCTTTATCATGTTCACCAGTTGTTCTTCTTCATCAGATTCTGTGGCGGACTCTTCCTCGGGCTTGGGTTTGGATCGGGTTCTCATTTTTGCCTCCTTGGAACACCCCTACAAGAAACGCAATACCTTTCTCGACTTCTTTTTGCGTTAGTTTGTTCGTGTAGTTCTAGTTCGCAAAATAGTTCGTCTAATTTTAATTCGGAAAGGTTCCTCAAAACTTTATAAGCATCTATTATAGATGCCCATAGTGCATTTCGAGAAAACGAGTTTACGGTATACCTTATGATGTCCCGGTTCTCAAGTTGGTGGCCTATCAGGTGGATCCCATTGAGGATGTTCTTAATCCTCGCGTACAATTGACTTGCGGTTTCTCCATCCTTCATTTTAATATTAAATAAAATATTTAACAAAAGATCCCCTTTTGTTATCTTAGAGTCATTGGTGCCCTTGTGTAGCTCAATCAGTTTGCCCCAAAGCTCCTTTGCATTATCAAATGGACCGACTCTTTTCAGCTCTTCCTTCATTAGCCTGCACTAAAATCAAACTTCCCTGCTCTGATACCACTAGTAGGATCGAGTGCACGTGAGAGCAGGGGGGGGGTGAATCAAGTGTTTAAAACTTTCTTTTCTGATTTTTTAAAAACTCTTCAGAAATTCGAGTGTGCAGTAGAAAATAGAATAAAAAGACATGCAAAAACACAGTTTTACTTGGTTCGGAGCCTTGGCTGACTCCTACTCCAAGGCTCATGACTCTTAGGATCATATCATTGGGCAATCCACTAAAATCCTTTTCCAGAAAACCTCTGGAAAAATAATCGATTACAATATGAGGGAACTGTAACAATCCTATACTTCCCCGTGCAATTACAAAAATGAATTACGTAAAAAAAATCATTGCCAACACAAAAGATGAGATGTGAGTTCATGTGTTGGTGAAGATTCTACTATAGTAGGTGGTTCCGGTGTCAAGTCGATGCAGCAGAGTTGCAACACAACAGTGTTCAAAAGTCTTGTTCTTGGCTGCTGGTCGATATGCTCTAATATAGCCCATTGGGGGGCCTCCAATGCTCCAGGGCGCCTCCATTGAGACTGATCGGATTCGAGAAAATCACATCTTATCCTCTCAAGGGTGCCTCCACGCAGTCCAGGGTGCCTCCATCAGGTCCATGCATCAACAGTCTTTATCCAGGCCCTGAGGCGCCTTCAACGCTTCTGTGTTGAGGCGCCTCCATCACACTGAGCCTCCTCCATAGCTAGAGTACTATTCATTCAAAGCTTTAACTCTTGCAAAATACATTAGTACAAAATACATGTAACAAAGGAGTTAGCGTATATAATCAATGCATGATAAATATGACTTAGACTTAGTCTGGGTCTAGTATGATCTCAGCTTAGACTTCTAGGTTGGATCTAAGCTAGATCAACGCCTAAGTTCCATCTAGAACTCATCCTCACTAGATCTCTCTCCTCTAGTGCTTACCTTACTTACCATTTGCCGAATAACCTCCTCGACGTCTAATCTCCGACACACCAGGTTTTCCTGTCGGAATCCCACATCCAGACTTCAGCCAATCGTTTGGTCCTCCTTGACCCGACTGGACTTCCCGCTAACTATCTGGTCCTCTCTGACCCAGCTGGACTTTCTGCCAGAATCACACATCTGGACTTCAACCTTGTGTCTGGTCCTTTAGATCTATCAAGTTAGTTATCCTGCACACTTAGCTTAACTTTGTTAAACAACAACAGTCTAACTTTAACCTATTGTCATACATCAAAACCTAGGGTTAAACTATTAGTGTAAACTACACCAACAATAACTACCCCTTAATCAGAAAAAAATTTTAGATGTTACAATTTTTTAAAAAAATGTAATTGCAAGTAATTGAAAATATTTTAACAAAACTTTTAAAATGTAACCCCTTTTTCTTTTCTCTCTCCCTTTTTCATATATCAAAAAATGGGTTAAATAGGAAGAGAAGACAATAATTGAAATCAATTGATCAGATAAATACTTTGCACTGAGGTAAGTTAACTATAAAAAGAAAGGATGCAAATATCAAGATAAGTAAGTAAACTACAACATATATAAAGTCAAGACATAGTCAAATAAAAAGAGCAAGTCTAAATCATCACATTATAAAAGAGTGATAGGATAAGAAAGATCAGTCAAAAGAAGAATGGGGCTACTAATAAAAATAATATTTTTTCTCTTTGTTCAATCAATTCCTAAGTTCAAGCATATAATATGTCAAAATATAAGTTAACAGGAATTGAAAAATAGAATTTGAAAATATAAGTTTTTCTATCAAAAATAAATTTGAAAAAATCTTTTTGAAATATCCAACTTGATTTTGAGTTTGACTATTGATAGGATAAGAGCTTTTAATCTGTTGGTCAAGTTAGGTAAGAATTTTTCAACTTCATTTTATGAAAATTAAGTTGTAAATAGGTGAAAATTACTAACTTGATCAATGTGAAAGTTTTGAGCCCCAATTCATATTGATGCACAGATATAAGCATTCTGGAATCAAGGCTATAGCCTTAAGCATCTCACACTTTTCTATATTTCACAAACACAAATAAATTAGACCTTAGGTATTTGTGAGATGTTGGCTGCCTAGATCTATAGGTGAATGCAATCTATGGTAGGACCTAGGTTAAGTCTATTTAGCATGAATAAAATGATATATTGATTAAGATAATATAATCATATTTGAAAATATGTAAACTTGGTTTGAAACAATCCTAGTCTAATAGTTAAATTATATCTCCCCCTAAGTTGGTGCTCTAACCAATTTCAATCTCACAATTGGGTTGACATAGAAAACATTAGCATTTATCACATGTATGTATTGTTTAGGTACCCAATATTATTTATTCTCTAATTGATTGACCAAGCATGTCTTAAGAACCCAAGCAAGTCTTTTTTTAGCATGTCTTTTGACTAAGGTAAGATAAGAAACATGATTTTTAGTCGAAATAAATTCAAGTCCAGTTTTGTTGTATGCAGCTCATCTGGATCCAAGCATCATAACTAAATACTTTGACCTAGAATAGAACTTACTCAAGGTTGACTTTAACCTAATGACTTGGTCTTTCAAATTATAATTCTCTTCCTCGAGCTTTGATACTTGAGTTGACATTCCGACTTGACTAACCTGAGTCAATGAGTCTGAGTTATATTTTTCCTTAAGGTCTTTGACCTCCTTAAGTAAAGTCTTAATTTTAGACTTATATTTAGCTAGAGTTTTAGTCAGATAGATAATAGTAGCATATAATTTTTCAAGTAAAGGATCTGTTACATTGTCAGCTAACTCATCTAAGTCGCTGACTTGACTTGAATCTGATGCTGAGTTGTATTCTGACTTGGACTCGAAACTTGAAGCTTTTTGGATCGCTGTTAGTGCTAAAAGATTAACATGGTCTAAGTCTGATTTGAATTCGAATTCTGATGATGACTCATCCTAGGTTTCTTTTAGTGTCTTCTTCTTCCTCCTCCTCTTTTTTGATTTCCTTTCTCTCTCCTTTAGAAGTGGACAATCAGTTTTGAAGTGTCCTTTCTTGCTGCATTCGAAGTATTATATGTTGGCTAGGTATTTGTTTGAGATTTCTTTCATTACGAATTTTTGAGTCAATTTCTTTCATCGGATCATCCTTTTAACTAGATGTGCTACATCGTAAGAATGATTATCATCGTCAGTTGTTTATTCAAACTCGTATTTTGATTCAATCTCGTCTTTTGATTTTGATTTTGTCTTGTATTTTCTTGCAATTAAAGTTATACCATTCTCTTTTTAATCAAGGTTAGTCTGCTCATATAGTTCAAAATTATAAAAGAATCCATCTAATTTAATGACAGAAATATCCTTGGATACTTTGTAAGTACCATTGATGCCATAAGGTTGTCCTCGGAAATGCCTTAAGTGCGTACCTAATCAAGTCGCAATTATCGACTTGTTCACCGATTGCATGGTTGCCGTTCAAGAATTCTTTAAAGCACTTGTGGAACTAACTTACTGTTTCTCCTTCATTCATTTGGATATTTAAGAGTTGGCTTAATAGTAAGTCTTTTTTAGTAGTTTGTGAATTAGCCGAGCATTCATATAGTTCAATTAATTTTTTCTAAAGTTGTTTAGTGCTACTGAAAGGGCCAACTTTGGTTAGCTGTTCCTATGTTAGTTCTCACTACAACATAGTTGTGGCTCTAGCATTGGCTTGAGCCTTCCTTGTTGGCATCTCTGTGCATGAACAAAGAATTATAGTTTCAAAAAACATGCAGCGGAAGCATAACAATTTCCTAAATTATTACAACATGCGTCATATACATCCTCAAGAACATAAATATGTAGACATAATTGTAGAATAAAACTTCATTTAAAAATTATTCCTATCAGATAACGTTTAATGGAAACACATCAACTAGCAAGCCTCACAAGAATTGCCTCTATTCGTATCCTCGCCGAGTTACCTTAAAGATGACTTTGCAAAGCCACAAGTTTCATCTTCGTTTTGGTACTAGCCAAAGGAAGGAGACGATGCGATTCGAGAGAAGACTCCATGACTCGAAATGGTGGGTGGAGGCAACTAGTTGTCGGCTTCATAGAATTTGGAGAACCAAAATTGACGGTAAGGGGGCTGCTGTCTGGAGCACGGATGACTGTCAGCGACTAGGTGGCATGCAAAAGGGGCACCAGAGGCTAGTAGGTCAGTGGCAGCAAGGGCAAACGACGACAGTAGGAGGGGGAGGCGACACCGAAATCGGCGATACCGAAATCGGCGACACCGAAATCGACGACAACAAGAGGGTGAGAGGGAGAAGGAAAAACCTAATAACCAAAATATTGGAATTAAATTGTGTATTTTTTTCCCAAGGAGGAGTTTTTATACACCTCCATCACGGTTTGATAAGCGAGATCATACCCGAACCTAATTAGACAACCCAATCCGCTCACATTAAGTTTGGTTTAAAACTAAACTATCTTGATTCAAAATCAAACCAATTTGGTTCATAACTAAACCAAAATGGGTTCAACTCGCTTACAAGAGGCGTAGCTTGACGCTTCTGACCCGACAAATACTTTTCACATTTGTCCTTTGTCTGGTTTAACTAGACTTAATTTTTTTCGATATGAGAATCCTATTCTCAAACTTATTTTACATTTTTCGGATATACTCATGTTTCCGGTTATGTTGGTCATTCATAATTAACCATTAATTATGAATAGATCATGAGTGACACCTAGTAGTATATCATGACTACCAATTGATCGAAAATCATAGTTGATCCCAAAATAAATTTTGAACCCTTTAGCAGTTGTAATTATCAGTGCGCTAGTTTCTTTCACTCATCTGATACCCACTTGATTCAGGACATGATCTATGTGTTAGTCCCCACTAGGTTGACTATATCACACCTAATCCAAGTAGTTGTTCCTTGTCCTGTGGATTCAAATTACTCAAACACGTGTCCAAGAATACCATCCTCTTGATATGTTTTCCTTTGGCCAAAGACTTATAATAATTCTGACAAGAGGTCATAGAGTATATTTCTCCTTTTAAAAGGAGTGGTGAATCCTCTGTGGACTATCCAAACACCTTCAGGCATGTTGACTTATACTCAATCATCTTGTAAATACATCCCTTAGAAGATGTATAGCAAAGATATCACGCCCCGAGAGTATATATATCCGTTAAAAAATGGACAACATTCTCCTTGTAACAAACACAATTTTGGTTACACAACCATAACACAGATAGAATATATATCATACCCTACCTGGGTAATCACAACCACACAGTGTATAAGAGATATAATACGCTACCCGGGTATTCACAACCACACATTGTATAAGAAAATTCAACAAAATACAGAAATACTAAGGAGTCCAGCCCACACATAAACATTCAAAACAATACAACTACGAGCCGACTCGACTTAACACTCTAAATATATAATCGAATAAATGTCAAATGTTCAAATGCGAATTAATTAATACAATGCCAATAAATTAAATAAATGCGGAAGCTAAAGCAAACTGAAATGAAATGAAAATATTCTGAAGCTCGATGTGAATGGGACGGCACAGGCAGTATCCTCCAATCGACCCAATCAACATAAACCTGCTAACAAGGAAACAATAATAGAAAGCAGGGGTGGTGAGTACAAAGTAATACTCAGCGAGTATAAGACAGATAGTACATGAATAATAAAGAGTACAGGAACTCAAAGGTATACAGTCTCTAAAGAAGAATATACTCACAATCGAATGATAACACTCATATGCCACTACTATACACACACCCTACTCAACTGCACTTAGTATCAAGAGTAGTGCCAATAATAAAAAATATGGGTACAACATCTCACATGCATGTACCCTCAATAATCAAGATGAGTACAACATCTCTTATGCATGTACCATCAATAACTAGCATAAGTACAACATCTCATATGTGTATATCGATACAAGTATTAGTAATTGGGGTCTCGTATGTGCGAGCAATGCTCCACCACATGCTATACAAATGATCAAGACACCCAGCTCGTCAGCTGTGGACTACGGGAGAAACGGTCTACCACGATACTCGTGGGCAGTCCATGTCTGCGGGAGAAACGCTCTACCACGAATGACCTCGTGGGCAGATAGGAGGTAGCTATCTAGCTACGGGCTGTGGGAGAAACACTCTACCACGTATGACCTCGTGGGCAGCCAGGGTATAACAACCCAAATAGTAGCATGTATCGACTCACTCAACCAACCTAATGGGAGACATAGCCGATAGCATGCAATGTAACATCGGGATGCTATGACTCACTCAACCAACCTAATGGGAGACATAGACGATAGCATACATGTAATATAGTGATACTATGACTCACTCAACCAACTCAATGGGAGACATAACCGATAGCATACATGCATCTCTGTGATGCCACGATTAGCTCACTCCTAAAGGGAGCCATGATCGCTAGCATACATGCATCCTCGATGCTACGAATCACTCAACCAACCTAATGGGAGACATAGTCGATAACATACATGCAACACCGTGGTGGTAGATAGACATGCAAATCTACCCTCACATATGTTACTATCATGATCAGCCACCTGAAGTACACGTCACACATGTGTTACCTCTATAATCATACTCTCAAGTCACACGCTACCAGATCAAGGGATTGCGCCACACACGCGTCCACAACTCAAATCAGAGACATGTAATGGTGGTCACATAATTAGTGGTACATGATGCCCTCGTGTCCACAACTACAAAACATGTACGACCTATCACAATCTAAATTAATCTCATGCATATGTCACTCACACGTACACCACTACATATTATGAACAATCTAAGATTATCACATGCATACACAACCATGCCACAAGAATATTCATACAACTACATGATACCCAATCACAGATAAATTTCCTATTGTGCATACCACACACGTGTACACGCTATAGAATAAAGATCATATAGACTGTATGAACATAAAAATAGAGTAAATAAAGTACAAGCAGCAAGTATCAAACTCAGGTAAAAGTTACAGCTAGAGTCAGGGTAAATACGGCTACCTAAACAGTATAACAATCAAGCACTAAGGTCAATAAGTAAATGAGAACAAGGAAGAAATATCCGCCTCCAAGATAAGTAATGTTGATAAATCCTTCGTATAGAAATACCCCTCTCGAGTCAAACTCCTACAAAATAATTCACAATCAATGTAAAGATCTACACAATATAGGCAATAAACCCTAAAATTCCATTTTAACCAGAAAACCCCCTTCATATAGGTCTACTTAGTCAAATCAATACTAAATCCACTTATAAGAAAATCTAATTACACGGTATATGTACCCAAAAGTTTCTTCTTCCTCATAAACCTAAACATCCTAATTGGATTATTCATGAAACCAACAACATTATGTTACTACACAAATCCCAAATTACTACACTTCTTCTTCAATCCGAATCCACATCTCAACCTACATATCCAATTCCAAATCACCAAATGGATTTATAATCAACTAACCACATGAAACCCTAATCAAAACACACCATAACTAACCAAGACAAATTCACCAATCCCTTTATTATAAATCGAGGGAAGAGTGTAGCACCGGATAACCTAGATCTACTTCCATGGAGATCTTGGTTCGCTTCGGAAGCTAGGACTGTGGCATGCGATGTTGACCAGAGGGGAAAAGAGAGCTCAACGTCAGCTAGCGGTCAGCGATCACAGGAGGCAGCTTGGTCATCGACGCTCGAGTGTGGAGGCAGAGAGGAGAAAAATCGATTTGGTGCAAATGAATAGAGAGGATAACTTAGCTATTTATATTCCCAACATAGGTTTTAATTTCTCAACCTTATGATTAATTAAATCAATCAACTCCCATTTAATTAGTATTTCAAATAGGTCTTCTAAAAGCCTATTATTTGTATCCCCGTAAACTCCTCTAATTAGCTCCAATTAAATCCAAAAAAATTATTAAAAATTCCAAGTAAATTCTATAAATTTAATTCTCTATTAACGCTCATTATTTAACTATTTTTAGTTGTCGTATTTAACAAATTAGTTTAAGTTTTGTTTGTTAGTTAGTTTAAGTTTACTTTAGGCTTGTTATGTTAGTTAATTTAAATTTAATTTGTTAATTAGTTTAAGTGTAGTTCGTTGAATAGTTTGATAATTAATTTAAAATAATTTATAAAAGGGTTTTCAAATTAATTACAATTTTAAAATAATTAAGTTTTCAAAAGGAGTTTTTGAAATGGTTTTTAAAAATATTTTTACTACATTTTTAAAAATAATTACTAAAAGGATTTTTAAAATAATTATTAAAACAATTTTCAAATTAATATTTAAAATACTTTTAAATTAATATTTAAAATATTGATAAAATAATATTTAAAATATTTTTAATATAATTTTAAAAATAATTTTAAAATAATTTTTAATAAGATTTTTTAAAGGTTTTTACAATAAGTTATTAAAAGATTTTTTAAAATAAATTTTTTAAAAGGATTTTTAAAATAAGTTTTTTAAAAGAATTTTTAAAATAAGTTTTTAAAGGATTTTAAAATAAGTTTTAAAATTTTTTTTAAATACATTTCAAAAGGATTTTTAAAATAATTTTTAAAAGGATTTTTAAAATAATTTTAAAAAGGATTTTGAAAATAATTCTGAAAGAATTTTGATAATAATTTTAAAAGGATTTTTAAAATAATTTAAAAAGCATTTTTAAAATAATTTTTTAAAATAAGTTTTTAAAAGGATTTTTAAAATAAGTTTTCAAAGGATTTTGAAAATAAAATTTTCAAAGACTTTTTAAAATAAGTTTTTAAAGGGATTTTTAAAATAAATTTTTAAATGATTTTTAAAATAAGTTTTCAAAAGAATTTTAAAATAAGTTTTTGAAAGATTTTTAAAATAAGTTTTTCAAAGGTAAGTATTTTTAAAATAAGTTTTGAAGGATTTTTAAAATAATTTAAAAAGTATTTTTAAAAAAAGTTTAAAAGGAATATTAAAATAATTTTAAAAGGATTTTTAAAATATGTTTTTAAAAGGTTTTAAAGTAAGATTTTGAAGAAATTTTAAAATAAGTTTTTAAAGATTTTTAAAATAAGCTTTTAAAGGATTTTTAAAATAAATTTTAAAAATATTTTTAAAATAAGTTTTCAAAGTTTTTTTTTAAAAAAATTAAAATAAGTTTTCAAATGATTTTTAAAATAAGTTTTGAAAAGATTTTTTTTAAATAAGTTTTTTAAAAGGATTTTTAAATTAAGTTGTTAAAATATTTTTAAAATAAGTTTTTAATGGATTTTCGAAATAAGTTTTTAAAGGATTTTTAAAATAAGTGTTTAAACGATTTTTAAAATAATTTTTTAATTGGATTTTAAAATAATTTTTTAAAATTGTTTTTAAAATAAGTTTTTAAAAGCATTTCTAAAATAAGTTTTTAAAGGATTTTTAAAATAAATTTTTAAAAGATTTTAAAAATAAGTTTTTTAATGATTTTTAAAATAAATTTTCAAAGGATTTTTAAAATAGTGTTTAATATAATTTATAAAATAATTTTGAAAATAGTTTTTTTAAATAATTTTTAAAAATAGTTTTTAAAATTTTTTAATATAAATATTAAAATAGTTTTTAAAAGATTTATAAATAATTTTTTAAAAGGATTTTTTAAAATACATTTTTAAAAGAAATTTTAAAATAAGTTTGTAAAAGAATTTTTTTGAAATAATTTTTAGAATGATTTTTGAAATAATTTTTAAAATGCATTTTAAAAATAATTTTAAAAAGTACTTTTTATGATATGTTTTTAAAAGAATATTTAAAATAAGTTGTTTTTAAAAAAAATTAAAATAAGTTTTTGAAATAATTTTTAAATTTAGTTTTTTTTACAAATAAAATAAAATTTTAGTCTTTTTTTATTGTTTTAAGTTTCATTATGTTTTTAAATTTTGTTTTAATTAAATTAACATTTTTAGTTAAATTATGGTTTTAATTTAATTATTATATTGAATTAAATTTTGAATTTAATTAACCTTACCCTTCTCACTCGGTCTAATTTTTTAACCAAGGTAATTGTATAATTTGGTTAGATGAATTGAATCATTTATCTGGGGTTGTTTTAACTTGTGTTAGATTTAGGTTTAGCTTTACGTCTACCAAGCAGGCATTCTCTGAATAAGCTTCCAGGTTGTGTTGAGTCAATTCGACATCATTGCATCAAGTTCTAGTACTATAAAGAAAGTTATGTAACAACTATTGTTACTAAAAGTCAAATGAAAACCATTTCTATTTAAACAAGAAATAGAAATAATGTTCTTTATTAATGCAGGAACGGAATAATAATTATCTAGTTCTAAGACAAGTCCACTAAGAAGCTTTAACAAATATGTTCTGATGACCACAGCTGCAACTTTTGCTCCATTTCCAACTCGCAAATTTGATTCTCCCTTGATGAGACTTTTGCTATTCCTCAGGCCATGTATTGTTAACTATGGTAATTAAATAAAAATAAAAGAAAATGGATGTAAATGAGGGATGACCCTATGAAAATTTTTCGGGATTTAACCGAATTTATATGGATTAATTAAAGTCATTCCTATTTAAAAGAGGAGTTGATTGATTTTATTTGCCTA
>JBBUKS010512504.1:0-13323 GCA_038050645.1 Hedychium gardnerianum | reverse complement strand
CAAATTCCAAACCTAATCTACCAATCATATCATGCACTAAGGTCAATGAAATGAAAGAGATTAAGGTCAGAAATATCCGCCTCCAATTAAGTCATGACAAATAATCCTCAAGTCCAGGTACTCGTCCTGAATCAGTGTCCTGCATCATAGAAACTTAAATTAAAATCGAGTTCTACTACTAATCCAAAAATTAAACCAAACCTTAAACCATTTAGGAAAACCCTAATTGGATCAACCCAAATCCTTCCACAAATAATCTTTTTATTACTCCACATATCATAAACTCATACGTAAGGTACCCATTAACCCTAATATCAACTAATCTTAGAGAACCATGAAGGAAAATAGGCATCCATTCACCTCATTCAACCCTAATTTCCATCATGCATTTCAAGAAGACTAACACACACACCATCCATTTGAATCCAACCAACATAATCAACCAAGAATCATATTTCCCAATTTATCTGTACAAATCATGTATAAGCTACTTAAACCTAACAATAACTACACCAAAACATATCCTCCATCATACAAGACAAACCAATTAGCAAGGAATGGCGTTAGTGATGACTGGAATCCAATTAGCAAAACCAATTGAAGAAATCCCGTGAGGAAGAAGAGAATAAAGCAGCGATCGGAGGAGCTCTAGAAAACAGAGGTCAAGCATTTAGGTCACCCTCTTGGCATGAATCGCACAAAGGTTGGTATCCTCGAGGAGTCCGACCAAGTAAGCCTCCACAACCTCTTGGAGGGTGGCGACAGCGGCCGACGATCGTATGAGGCAGATCGACTGAGAGGGGTAGGCGGCGGTGCGGTATTAGGGAGCTCAATTTTGAGAAGAAACAAGGAAGAGGGGGTGTGGCCGGCAGCGGTGGAATGGATCGAAGCTTCGCTGACGACGATGGACGAGCAGTGCCGACGACTGTGGTTGGAGTAGAGAAGGAGAGGAGGAGGCAGCTCGGTGTCGGGGTGTTTCGAGTCTTCTTTTCGAGAGAAAGAGCAAATATATTGTTTAGGAAAAATGAAAACTTAGGTTAAATAATTTTAGAGCTTAGGTTTAAATAATCCAACTTAGGCTTTAATTAATTCAGTCTTAGGATTTTGATCAAATCAACTTAGAGTTTAATATTATAATTTAGGTTAATTAATGTCAACCTTAGTTTTAATTAAACCAATCAACTCCCATTTAATTGATATTTCGAACAAGCTTTATCAAAAGCCTATTATTTTATTAATTTTTAATTGTCGTATTTAACAAAATACTCTGATTGCATCATATATATAGTTTCATCTATTTCTTCATTGAGTAATATAATCTTAGCATTCATTTGTTAACTTTAAATCATAATAAGCTACAAGTATTATAACTATTTAAAAAAAGTTTTACAAGTGAGAAAGTCTTATTGTAATTAATATTTTTCTATTATAATTATTTTAAAAAAGTTTTTCATTGAAACAAGTGAGAAAATCTCATTGTAATTAATATTTTTTTTCTTTAGCAACAAAATGAGTCTTATACGTTTTGATACTGATACTACTTTCAAATCTAATTTGATTTTAAATATTCATTTACAATCAATCGATTTCACTCCAAGAGAATTTTATAAGTGCAATAATGCTAATTAGGATATAAATTTAATGTCTTATAACTATTACCGTTAAACACTTTTGATTAAAAATGTTTGACAACGACTAATGGACAAGATTTGAATCTAGTCGATTAAAATCGCTTCAAATTTGGTGATAATCAATTGACTACTATTGTTAAATATCTTTAATTAAAAGTGCTTGATGATCTTAGGAGGTTCATTTTAAAAAAAAAATGAGGAAATTTAAGGCCCCAAGAGTATAATAGTACCTATTTGGTTGGAATTGGAGGAATTTATTGATAATCAGGTATACAACTCTCGTAAGGCATGTCATATTAAAGCTTTAGCAAAAAGTAAATGATAATTCTAAGTGGCTCAAAAATTCTAAAAAAATAATACAAATAAATTCAAAACAATCACAAAAACATAAAGATGCATACACAAATTCAAATCTTTTAAAGTGTCAAATATTTTTCACCAAGTCTATTTAAATGATATTTAAATATATTTTATTTTTAGCTATTCATTCAACTGATGATTTAGATAATAATGAAATCCTTAAAACGGATTGTACAAAGAGTATATAAGAAATAAATGTTCTTTGATAAGTTGTTTTTAAGTTCAGTGTATTTTTTTCTTAATGTTTTAAAATAATTCAGTGTCGTAGAGTACAAAAAATATGATATATTCAATTAATTTTAGAATGATTGCCTTCATGGATTTTTTTATATTAATTATTAAAATAAATCGAAAAAACACCCGGAATCGAAGAGTCAAAGCGCCTTATCAGCAGATGGCTTAATAAAAATTAGAAATTTTACTTTCGCGGATGTGATACCCTCCGATCTACCTCCTTTTGTCCACGTCAACTATTGAACAAGCAGTAGACCTTCTGCCTTCGCTATGGTCGCGCGTCCGCATAGGCTTAAATCTAGGGTTTCCCGGCCACCCCGCTCTGATGTCTTCTCTTTCGGATCCCTTGTGATGGAACCTCTCTAAGTCACTTCCCACAAATCCATCGCAACCTTCCACTGCTCGAGCAATCTCATCGCAACCTTACACGCGTAATCAATCGTATTTGTGGGCGAGGTATCTGTTCCCACTTCTTATCGAGGATCAGCTGGTTGTATTGAAACATTTAACATTCTTCTTTACGCCAATCTACCATTGATGCGTGGAGAAGGCGGTAAGCTGTTCCCTACGAAACAACACAACGGAACCCGTTCTGGCCTTCCCTTCCCGGTCCAATCTATTATCGGCGCACCAGAGCGGTGGATCTCGGATCGATCGAAAGACTGATGGAAGCTGCCGGCGTCTCCTCCTCCGTTCGCGGGAAGCTTTCGGAGTGCTTCTCCCTTATCTTTCCCGATCTCTCTGACCGTGGTAGAACATCTTCCTCGCGCGTACGATTCGGGCCTTGCGGATATTTTTTTTTAATTGATGCATGGTTTGGAAATTTCTTTCCTTGAGCAGCGAATAGATTATCATGGGGTTTGAAGTTGTCGATGGTGCTTCTTCATGTGATTTTCGTGGGCGTGGTTTTCCTCTTCGATGTCTCATTGATACGCAGAACCAGAGAGGAGCCATGGTAGCATTCAAAGTCCTTGCCTCTTTTTCTCGTCTTTTTCATATTTAGGGCAATTAATCTATAATTGGCGGAGATCAGAAGCCCACACCAACAGTGATCTGGTTTCTCTTCGATAATTAACAAGATAATAATTGTGGTAACTCGTTGTCAATTACTTCGTCACTGAAACCCTTGTTTAGGTGCAGAGTTCATTCTTCTCATGTGGTGTTACCTGGATTTCTTGTTTCGAGGAATTTCTATGTATGTCCAGTAGCTTGCATGTACGTGTTGATTAAATTATATGCCTCATTAATAGGGATTCCTTCCTAGAGCTATATCACTGCAGCAGGTTGGGAATTTTTCTTCAAATGGTACAGTGCGTTTAATTAGGTGTTAAAGTCACTGGAATTAACTGACTTTATTTTTTAATGGTTATGCATGATAATTTATTATAATGGAGAATATCTGGAAGATTAGAATTGCCAAGTTCTCAGTTAATTGGGATTTCCACGGGGATATCAAAATTGCTCAAAGAATAAGTAATATTAAAAGAGCAAATAAGCTGACATAATGCAATTAGCTTTGAAGTAACTAAATCTATTTCTTCAAAATTAATATTCTATTCTAATTTTTTATTGATATAAATGTTACAATAGGTTAAACCCCAGGTCAAAATTAGAAAAATATCTAACTTACAAGAATGAGGCATTATAGATTTTATGATTGACAAACGTCAGGTTGAAGTGCTGTATGTAAACCACAAATTGAGGGGAACTAGCTTTATATTGGCCTGTTCTTAATTCTTGTGTGGTCAAATGCCTTATCTATAACATAACATCTATGATAGATTATTACCTTCTTCCACTTGAGAACTTCAAGTACAAAAGTAATCTTATTCTTGATTTTTCAGTTAGCTTTATAGGAAGTTCAATTAGAACATCTATGTACTTCTAAATCAGTTTTGATATTGGAACTGAAGTGATAATTCTTGCCCATTGGTTTTGCATGTTTCTGCTGATGTTTATGTTTCCCAAATTTATGTGAAATACACCTTGATAAAAAGGTCTACTGAAATCTCTCTTCCATGGTTTCCAAGTTAGGATACGTGAATCTCTTATGCTGGACAAATGTTCTCTTGTTATCTGTGTGTGTTTTTCATTTTCCTCTTTTACTAATCATCTTTACATGTAGCACAAAGTAAAATTATACTACTTTGACATAAATGCAAGTGTCATTTATTTGCAACAATTCCAAGTTATATAAGTTTTTAGATATTTTTTTTCCTTATTCCTAAATTATGGGAAGGGGAGCCTTGACGCAACGGTTAAGTTGCTTCCAATCTTGAGGTCATTCGAGTTGCGGAAACAACCTCTTGCAAAAATGTAAGGTAAGGCTGCGTACAATTGACCTAATATGGTTCGACCCTTCCCCGGATCCGCATTGGCGGGAGCTTCGTGCACCGGGCTGTCCTTTTATTCCTAAATTATGGTGATTTATGGTTATAATATTTATTTTACATTCCAAAGACATATAGGGATAGTTGTAATGTTCTCACTTTTTGTTATTTTCTTCAATTACTTGAGTTGGCCACACTCCTTTCAGATTTAGTTTTCTCCTATTTAATGGTGATTCTCCACCTTGAATGCTCATTTTTAGGTATACTGCAGCATACTTGGTGGTTTTTGCAGCTTCATTATTTCAATATTTCTATACTTCTTGTTCTTCACCAGGGTAACAACATATTGCCTTGTCATACTTCTCATTCTTAAAACCATCTTCTTTTTTGTTGGACATAAATGTCCTATTGATGTCTCTTGCATTCTCATGTATTAGTTATGTTGTTGATGCAATGAGGGCAGCAAATGGAACACCAACCACTTTTAACAACCCGTCTTCAATTTTGAAGTAAGACCATAGGCCATGCGTATGTTAATGCAGTTGAAACAAGACTCCTTACCTCTTTATCTTTTCTTTTTCAATGATCAAGCAAAGGCAGTCTAATTCAAGAGATGGGAATATAATTCACTCCATGACCAACTATCATCTTGAAACACAAACTACCCACTTGACTTCATCATCATGGTTGAAGCTTGTTATGGACCTGTATCCTCCTGGATCAGCCATCAGGTATTGCTGTAAGAATGCCATATTATGCACTGCTTATTTTTTGTTCGTCTTTTATGGATGTTTATCACTGAGTGTGTTTTGGTTCATATCATAGGAAAAATATGATATAGAATGGACAACAAGAGAGATGAAAATACAATGAGGACATGCATGATGTATAAAGATAACATGGATGTAATATGTGTATTACACATTCATGTGCATTTTATTTTGCTAGAGTGGTTGCTTTGATTGTTGCAATGTGTGTCTGTCTGTTGAATATATCCACCTTTGGCTTTCCTAGTGTTTATCAAGCCTCGAGATTTTTTTCCATCTAAGACTCTATGGATATAAACAAAACCTAGTAGAGTGAATATATTGTTGTATGCCTGTTATGAAATAAATTGGTACTGGACATCATTATCAGCTTGTGACTCATTCCTTGATGATCCTCCATTTAAAAGCTCTAACCACACCCACCCAGTCTATCAATGATGGGCTGATGACAATTGTTGATCACTCATGACAAGTACATAGGCAAAAATGCTCATTAATGTAAAAGTAATGTAGTTAAGTACTTTGAACTGGACAATTTTCTTATTGGAAAAAATGTTTTTATGCATCATCTGCACTATACATTGTTTCGCAAATGATCATAATCAAATTGCAGAAGTGAAAGAAATTGTCTATAATGTTAAAGATGGTAAGGAAATGGGAAGATCTATGAATTTTCAAAAAGGAGATGAATACATTTTGATTGTTTTGTCTGCCAAGTTACTTCTACATATTCTTCTAGAATTTTATCATTTGCATAATCATTTGTTTTGCCTTTCTACCTAGTAAGTGTGATCTGTACAGTGACAACCAAGAATGATTATGTTACATATTTTGTTTTACTAGTTAACCTGTTTTTTTTTTTTTTGAACAGAAATTGGACATGCACTTACTGCAATATTGTTCAGGTATCCCTTGATTATCTTTTTCTAATCATACCTGCCTCCCTAGAAAACTTTTGGCTCATTAATGTTAGGATATACTGTTTAGACCATTTCCTATTTTCAAATGCCTAAAAGGTTTGTATAATATAATGTCTGTTTTTCTTTACTATATGCATGCTGTGGCTATGTGTTTAATAACTTCTATATATAATACCTTCAAAATTCTTATTCCTTTAGACATAGGTAATAAGTCATGTTGTTCTGAGTTCAACTGTTTGGAGCTCTTTTTTTGAGTGTCTTATTAATTTAGCCCCCCCAAAATTCTTGATCCTATTGGTTCATAGACTTTACTTTCATTGTTTATTGTTCTTATATTTATTTTCATTTTTTTAAATTGCATTTGTGCAATCTGTTTCTTTGAAACTAGTTGTATTAGTTTAGGATATAACTGAAACTTCTTGATGGAAAAGCACCACCAAATTTTTTGTTGCATAAAAAAAATTATCACTGATCTTTATGCTAATGTGAATTTTTTGTGTTCCATCTATCGGAGTTGTTATCAATTTATTTACTTTCTTCTTAAGTTTCTTTAGCATCTGGCATCTAAATTTTTTCCAACATTTGGTTGTGTATTTGCAGCCTCCACGTGCCAAGCACTGCCATGACTGTGACAAATGCATCCTTCAATTTGATCATCACTGTGTGTGGTTAGGAACTTGTGTTGGACAAGGAAATCATTGTCGATTTTGGTGAGTCCACCAGTATCATGGTGGAGCATTGATCATCTTACTCTCTTTACGGTATCCAAAACCCAAAACAAAAAAAATGGAATATGTTGGCTAAAATCTAAGTAGTATTTGTGAGCAAAAAAATCTTCATTTATTATGTTTTATTAGGGAGCTAAGATGAGTCAGATGATGGTGAAGCATACTTGAGGTGGTCAATCTTTTGCATTTGAATATTGAGAATGTCTCTATAATTCATGATGGAGTTGGGAGATTTAAGTCCTCTAGATGACCTGATTCTAACAACACTTTCCTTTTTGAAGTCAAAGATTGGCAAAAGATATCTGTATACCTAATTTTTCTATATTCTATATTTACCATTAGACAAGATGCCTTAGCATCCTTATGTCTCTAATGAATGCGGTCATAGTTTTCTCTTCCCCCCACAATCCATCCTTCACTTTATGCTTTCCACTGTGATATCAAGGTGATTTCCCTGTGGCTGTTTGAATTCTGCTATCATATTTAGTTCCTCTTTTCACTATTTACTTTGGTCCTGCGAAAATAACAGAGCTAGTGGATAGTGTGTAGAACAAAACTAAAATTTGTCACACATGAGAGGGAAACCATTCATGTTCTTCATTTGTTTCAAGCTATTTTTATGGCAAGAGCAAATGATGAAGGCAAATTTATGAACCTTATTCCTGGTAAATTAACAGCTAATAAAGCAAGCTGGTAATTTCAATTTTTATTTGACATATGACTTCAAGTGTCGTGTTCAGTTAAATGGTCGGACAAATTTCCATATGATTCTAAGTTTATTAACTAATTGTTTCTAATGTCAACCTGAAGTTCTTCTAGCGTGAAGTAAATGTGAACCCAGTCCATCAAGTTGTTTCAGTTAGGATAGCAAGTTTCTCATCCTAAAGAGTCTTTCCACCCTTTTGTAGTGACTTTTTTTTCATCTTGTGTTCATCTTATATGTTTTTTTTGATATTGGTAAAAGTGGATCATTAATGGACAGATATTTAACTTATGACTTTGCCATCATCTGGCGCATTATAACTTTGTCTCAATTTTGAAAGACATTTATAAATGACTTCCATCTACAACAAACCATTGGTCTATTTATTGACAGATGAATCAGCTTAATAATATATATTGAGATAATTCTTCTTTACTTTTAAAATTTTCATATCTTTATCTTGGGGAGCTTATACATAACCATAAACCTATTTAGTCATAGGTTTTATTTATGTGATTTGTGCATATTGCGATTATCCCACTTGAATAAGGAATGACATCTCTCATAGGCTTCTTAATGGTAAAATTGAGCCTCTAAATATGTCTTTCTAATTTTAAATTATTAAAGAGTTAGAATTGGTCCCTCCATAAGACTTCACTTTAACATAACTCTAAAATTATATTATCTATTTGGTTGATTTTTTTTTGTGATTGTCTAAATTCCTTTTCAACTGCTTTACAGTATTTAGGTTTCTTTTTCTTGTAAAATTAGATCAGTTGTCATTTTTGATCTTCAGTGCTTAATAATTATTATAGTTGTTTATTCTAAGCCTTTTTTTGTAAAGTAAAAACTTTTTTTGCTCTTTCTGCATAGATCTATGTTTGAAGTCAGTCGATCC
The DNA here is from genome assembly GCA_038050645.1 of Hedychium gardnerianum. Classification (NCBI taxonomy): domain Eukaryota; kingdom Viridiplantae; phylum Streptophyta; class Magnoliopsida; order Zingiberales; family Zingiberaceae; genus Hedychium; species Hedychium gardnerianum. The sequence goes on along the minus strand of JBBUKS010512504.1, from coordinate 4,752 downwards.
TTGATATTGCTAAGACACCTGAAAGGAACTATTTTCTGATTTTTGGAATATCCATTTAGTGCTATCTGAACTCACCTTTTCACATGCCACTTCAACAATGACTTTCTTGGTGGTAGCTAATTGGAATTTCCATTTTTTTAGGTGGTACATTTTTCTAGAAACAATCCTTTGCTATTGGACAGTTGTATTATACATCTCCTATTTGCGCTCAGAAATTGAGAAGGCTTGGTAAGATTTTCCTTGATAAATAGTGACTTAATTGCCTTTTTGCCCATCTCCTAGGAAACATTGTCTAGCTATCATTGATCTTTTCTACATTTTTAATCAGAAATACAACACAAGGTTATGGTTATGACAATTACTATAAGCTTCCGACCTTTATAAATGCTTTGGGATGCTAAGTTATCTGCTTGGAATTGTATTATCAGGTGGAAGGATTTCATTGTTATAGTGCTCTTAGCTGCTTTGGTGTTTTGTCTCATCTTTCTCAACCTGCTGCTCCTCTTCCACAGGTAAGATCAGTAGGTTTCTGTTCCATTTTCAGTTTATCACAATGCTGTCTAGGCATCTCATTTGATCACCCAAACTTATCAAAGTCTTACAAATTATGTACTGTAATTAGATTTGCACTTTCAAAAGAAATGTGTGCTGGTGCAATCATGTCCCAAGTGGTCTGGTGTGACAATAGGTTTTGATGTTTAAGCAAAGGGTTTAAGTTAGGTTTTACCTTGTGATTTGATATATGTATTTGAGTATGCATGGACTCGATAAATACATACTTGGAGACAACTTGGCGTGGCCAGGGTCATGTTTACTTGATAGCTCAGGTCTGTATAGATCAGAGAAGGGCAGTATAACATACGCGAGGGACCACAGGACGAGGAATATGAGAGTGCGGATGCGCTTAGGAAGTGGATTACGTAAGTGGAGCATGGAGGATGATACGAGGAGAGAGCCGAGACTAAGTGCATTTGAGGAATGAGAAGTTTGAAGAGAGATGGTTGGAGGCAGACTACATAAGAGTGAGAAGGATGACACAGGAAAAAAACCCGAGACTCAACGCATCCTAGGGACGAGAAGTTTGACGAGAGAAGGCCTTATGACAGTATACAGTTGCTTGGTGAACATATTGTTCAACCCTAAGAAGTTTATACTCTTGTTGCGGTCCCAACAAAGTTGCATACACAAAGTAACGAAAAATAAGCAAACACAAGCACATACCATAGAGACACAAGCGTGGTTCAACAACTCCTAAGCTCTTCAATTAAGTGATCTATTTGGTAGATTACTCTTAGAATCCTTTATACTTTCTCCTCTTTAAAGTGCCAAAGGTGGAGAAACCTTTTACCGATTGTCCAAGGATAGCACAAGAGGATTAGAATAGAATTCTATGGTTAACAAGAAGCACAAAATAAACATAGAGTATAAGCATGAAAATATAATTTGTTGCCTATTTGATTCGTGGCTTCTAGAACCCTTAAAATAGTCTCCTCCACGAAATAATATTTTAAGTCGATCTATGCTGAGTTGACACCCATCAATTGATTGCTTGTCACAATCGATCGACTGATCGACTGATCGACTGAGAGTTTTATTGAATGTCTCCTATAATATCAATCAATTGTTTATGAGCATCAATCGATTTCTCTTCAAAACTTCAACCAATTTCTTTAGATTGTGTCTGTTTCCTTTGATGACAACTTCATCTAAAGTTCATCAATCGATTATTTATAGACATCAGTCGATGTTTCATCCAACTTGCATTAGTCAACTGCTCATAAGCAACAATCGATCGATCAATAGAAAATATGATTATATTAGTTTTTGAGTCAATGTCCAGTTGACTTACCATTAGTTGACTAAGGACTCTTTCAGTTGATTGGTATCCACTATGACCCATTTAATGGTCAAGTCCGCTTAAGTTGAGATAGAGTACATTGTCACTCAACTCTCAACTTACCATGCAATTATCTTTTATCACGAGGCTTTCTCTTGTTATACTTCTTGTCCCTCGAACTTACTGAGCCTTCAACTCTCTTCCTATGTCATCCTTCTTGCTTGCTTACGTAGTTGTCTTTGGCCATCTCTCATCAAGTTTCTTGTCTGTTGGATGCATTGACCCCTCGACTCTTTTCCGGTGTCATCTTTCACACTTGCCACTTCCCAAGCGCAGCTGCACTCTAATTCTTCTTGTCCCGCGGTCTCTCAGGTGTCCCATATCACCCTTCTCTGATCTACATGGACTCGAGTCTTCGTGTAAACACGACCAAACTTGTTTGTGTTTGTTTATTTTTCATTGCTAACTTTGTGTATGCGACCTTGCTCGGATAGTAGCAAGAGTATAAACTTATTACTGTAGGCACAAACGGTATTCACCGCCCTTCAGTGTAACCACGTGTTCCAACAACCTGCCCCAGATGCTACTTTAAAAGCTATAAGACATTTGTAGTTTGCATCAGACACTTCACTGGGAATGTTTTTTGATATCTTCCATACAACAATTTTATTTTCATTACTATGTTTCAGTGTTGAAAATGACGGTAGGCAGTGGTGGGGCGGTAGTGACTGCCTACCGCCTCGTTCGCTTAGGCGGTTGAATTTTTTAATTATTTTTTATACATAATATTATAAATAGTCAACATTCTTTATGATGTTTATGCATAAATAAGCTTATAAATACAATTTATATAAGATGCAAATAAATATATAAATGCAGTTAACAAGATAATTAATAAAAATTCATTACCATATTAATACTAAAAAAGTAATATCATTACTTCTACCAAAAGTTTCAATCCAACATTCCAACAAACCAATAAGGGACTAAACCAAACATAACTAATCTTCTAAATCATTTGCACATGCACCATCAACTACATCCATAATTCTCTCAACATTAGACTCAAAATCAACATCTTCTTCCTTCTCTTCCTCCGATGTATCTAAACCCTCATCAAGTTATCTAATGGGGATGTTCCTTCGCTCCTCCTTGGTTGTAACACTTCATCTACTCTTAAGGCCTCTACCGCCATTCTCTGAGTCCCGAAACCAGCTTTTCATCACAACCATTAACAAGCCAACCTAGAGCTTCACTAGCTTGAGAGGATAAAGCAAATCTCTGCCCATTTCTTTTTTACTCTTTTTCTTCGTAAGATTGATGTTGAATTTGACATATATAAGATCATTCAATCTTGATGTCTCGAGCCTATTCCTCTTCTTAGTATATATCTAAATAATTAGAAAATTATTAAAAACTAATAAAAAGGAAAAATAGATAATATAATTTATGAATTGTTGTTTACCCCTTCAAATTGGCTCCAATTTCTTTCCCACTTCGATGAACTACTTGTCAAGAGAGAAATCTCATCGCCAGTTTTATAAGTTTGGAGTGTCACCGCTATAATTGGACCACCATCCAACTTTAAAAAGTAAAGAGACAAAAAATTAATACACCAAAAAATAGGTAAAATATACATGTATGTTAGTGAATAGAAATAAATAAAAGAGATGTACCCATATCAAAGTCATGGTACACATCCACTTTCTCATATGCTGTGACCGTCATTTTTCATCCAAAGTTTCCTGATTTACTCTTATACTTTAACAATTCATCATTAGAAATGGTGGATTGCATGTTCTCGTCGGTGGAAAAAATTCTCTCAACACAATTCAAGAACTCATTCATAAGTGTCATTTTGTATGCTTGGATCTTTGAAATAAAAAAAATCGGATTCAACAAGCACATAATGCAAAGGACTATCAAGTCTACCCTTAGACTTTTCATCAATAATCTTCAAAATAGGGATGATATTTTCTTCTTTTTTGAAAGTCTTTCTAATATCTTCCTTGACTTATTTAAGTGCACCCAATAAAAAGACCATTGAGGGCTTTTTGTCACCATCAAAAGGCATAAAACTTTCACAAAAGGGGTGAAAACATTCAAAGCTAAAGAAACATTTCAAAAAGAGATACTTGTTACCGTCGCCTCCGTCATTTTCCCCTTCACACTATATTTTGTGTTGCTCCACGCCTCGGATGTAAACATAAGTCTCAATTCATCTTTCTTGCCTTTGAGACTTTCCAAAGTTAAAAATAAAGTAGCAAATCTAGTCACCCCGGGTCTCACAATATCCTTCTTCTTGGTATATTTTTTCTCCTAATAGCCAAATTTCTATGATGTGCATAGATGAATATTGTTAGGGCCTTTGTTTTCTCAAGCATTCTGCTAAACTTGGGTAACTTTCCAAATGCTTCAAGCATGAGGTTGATTGTATGAGTCGCACAAGAAGTCCAAAAAATTTGAGGTTGTGTAACCTTCAACAACTCCGCCGCCCCCGCCATATTGTTTGTCGCATTTTCCGTCACTACTTGAACATGTTGAGGGTCAATTTCATTGATGTATTTTTTCACAAACTCAAAGATGTAAGTCCCGGTGTGTCTCCATGGATTCTTCAATAGAACCAAAGAATGAAGTGTCTAGTTTGCAATTAATACATAAATTCATAATACTTCTTTTGTGATTCGTCCATGCATCGGTCATAATTGAACATCCATTTTTCATCCACTATTCTTCATGCTTTTTTAAAGATAATTTGGTCCTCTCAACTTTATGCTTCAAAAGTGGCTCTCTTAAAAGATATTGACTTGGAGGTTTGTAGCCCGACCCAAATTGGCTAACCGTCTCTACAATTTTTCTAAAGCTTTGATTGTCAATTGCATGAAAAAGAATCCCTGCCTCATAAATCCATCTTG
>JBBUKS010512475.1:0-13324 GCA_038050645.1 Hedychium gardnerianum | reverse complement strand
TATTGAAATATGGATAATGAGGTTAAATAGTTAGCCTAAGGTTAATGATTAAAGCCTAACTTCATTTCTTATAAAACTCTCACTCTCACCCAACTCATCTCTCCCGAAGCTCTCTTTTTCCCCGATTTCCATATACTACCCAGTACCCCGATCCCTCTCTGCCAGATCTAGTCGCCAACCAGGAGCTCGCCATCAATCGATCATCGTCGATGCATTCACAGCCCACAGCCAGGCCTTTAGAGGGAGAGGCCACCGTCGATCTCTTCTTCTTCTCTCTTCTCTGTTGGAGTTCAGCCGCCGGTCCCAATCCTCGACGACAAGGCAGATCGGTTTCCTCTGGTCACCACAACTCCTACCACACTTCACTACCGACTACTATGGCCAACCCATGGCTTGGTAGTGACAAGAGAGGGCCCCTGTTCTTCCTGATCTGATAGTCACCGACCATCTAGGTCAATTTCAACTCCATCCATGTCATGCTTCGGCTAGATCTAGGTTAGATCTGATTGCTGAATTTTCTTTACTCCTTTGGTGGTTGGATGTTAAACTTTGCTTTCCATTCTTCTCCGGACAGCAAAGATAATTGGAGCAGAGTCTATTTCTGAATAGAGCTGCTAGATATGGTTGTTGCCGACCAACCCTAAGGCAAATCTGTTTCCTCCATTAGTAGGTTAGTGCCTTAAGATTATGCATTCGGATTATGGTGTTGTTAATATATTGGTACTATGGATTCTATTTTGGGATGTATGGAGATTGATGTTACTATTTCCAGCCATCCTTGATTCGTCGGCGGTTCATTTTAGTGGGTTGGGATGGGTTGGTTATGCTATATGTGATGATGACTTGTTTGACCTTGCAATTGGTAGTTGGATTGTGGTGTTGGGTTGATAGTAATGTTGTTGTTGCCTAAATATGAGTTATGATGCTTGGAATTAGATTGCTAGGGTTGCATGTGGTTAATGGATTGGGGATAGGTGATATGTGAGTTTAGGAGATGTGCTAATTGGATTAGAGTAGCTAATCTCTAAACCTAGATTGGTTCTAATCAAACCATTAATTAGATGTTTAAATCTATAGGATATTGTTAGTAAGTTTATTTCTAGTATTGCTTTAACAATTAAGTTGTTTTTGTATACTTCTATATAGGATCCGGATTTTAGACGAAACAACTGATCAGAGAATATTTTAGATTTTCTACATTTGAGACGGGTACTTCTTACTTTAGTTCCTTAGTTTATTGACCTTAGTGCATGGCTTATGTTTTGATAAGTAATTTGGGATCTTGACTCTAATCTTATTCACCTTGAGTTTGATACTTGGTGCTTGACCTTAGAGATAATCTTCTTAATGTCACTACAGTCTCTTGATTTGTAACTCATGTGGTTCAGTAGTCATCTGTTAGCTTTTATGTATTTTCTTTATTACTACGATTATATGTTTTCAAATATACTTGTGATACTGTATCTTTGAGTTGACTAGATCTTTGATATGATTTATTCGCATCTTACTCATAATAGTATTTCATTTTAGGCATGTTGATGACAATGTCTCCCTTATGTGTGAGAGATTTGTCAGTCATATTCTCTGCTCGCTTGATCACTCGTGGTAGTGATGGCTGGAGTGTGTGCAGTATCTCAGGTTGTGCTCAATCAACCACTCATGGGTAGTGGTTGTATGGAGTGTATGCCGATAGGGAACTCTTTTGATGTAGCTAGATAGCTACTTTAGATCATGTCCACTCGTTCCACTCGAGAGTAGTGGTTGTATGGAGTGCGTATAGGTGTCACGGTCCTACCCATTCGATCACACATATGTCATGATGGCTGGAATGGTGAGTAGGAGTGACATTGCATTGCATATGTATTTGCACTTGCATGTGTATTTTGTTGTGGGTTTGTGCACGATTGGATGTATGTTGTTCTTATACAGTGATTTGATGCATTCATTTGTGATATGTTGCTTGTAGAGTATTTATGTTATCTTATTATGCACATGATTAATGAGTAGTACTATTTCAGATTTTGTATTTCTTTCCGATCACTACTCCATACCTAGTAGGTCAGATTTGTGTTAAGTATTTTCTATTATGACTGTACCATTGTTCAGGTTGGTATTTTCTTATTCGAGACTGTATATATTTGTTTCCGGTACCTTTATTAGTCATGTACTATCCTCCTTTATCAGCTGAGTTATTTGGACTCACTACCTGTATATTTTATTTTCTTCAGATAATAGCTAGACACTTTGTGAGTCACATGGAGATCATGTCCGCCTGTCCCACAACACCTCGAGGGTTTCTTACTTCTTCCATTTCATATTCATATTTTTGATTTAGTATTTGGGTTTTCTGGACACGTGTTGTAATAAGATTGTCTTGATCGTTAGATTTTGATCTTGTTTTGAGTTTGTTACCTTGGACATTTACTATTTAGTTGTGTGTAAGTCATGTAGGCTTACATTGTTATTGTTGATTTTATGTGGTGAAGGCTCATACCCTATTTCTCTTTTCCTTTTGAATGGTTTTTCATACGGATGATATTGTGTAGTTTGTTGTGGATATACTTGCGTGGTGGTGATATTTTATTAACTGTGTGGTTGTGTAACCTATTATCTGTGATTGTCACAAGGGGAATGATGTCGGTTTCGATGGATAAGTATACTGTCGGGGCGTGATAATTTATTGGTATATGAGCCACAGATTTGTGAAAGAATGTTTTTGTGTTTTGGATATCGTGATTTATTTTTCTTGATGTGACTTTTCAAGTTTTGGGACAAGACTGCGGCGGGACATCTCCAATTCGTAGGAAGTAAGATTTTTACTTTATCAATCTATACTCTTGTAGTACTTATATTAGATATCTAATAACAAGTATGAAACGCGGTGGATCAGCCATAATTCTGGGCCGTGGTCCGGGTCGACCAAGGAAACAACCTACTAGGTTGAAGGCACTCGAGCCTGCTCCTAAAGAGGTGAACTTTTCTAAGGATCCAAATGATGTCAAGTCTGATAGTAGGAGTCAGGCCCGTCAAACCCCCATGAGAGGTCCAGGATTTCAATCCCAGGAAATGCCACCACCGATATCAACCCAGACTACTACTAATTGGGTTATTGATAGAGCACGTATTTCGATGTTGGCTCGATCAGTGAATGATCGATTCACTCTATTCCACGGGGATTCTGACCCATGGGTTGTTCGTGCCTGGTTACGCAACCTGGAAAGCACCTTTGGGTACATGACCTGCACTGATGGAGAGAAGGTTGAGTTAGCTGCATACCATTTCCGTGACCAAGCTGTTGTTTGGTGTGATATGGAGAAGTTAATTTTTGGGGAATAGCATATTTCTTGGCATTTATTTCGGGATACTTTTGAGTTGCAGTGTTTTCCTGCCTCATTCTGTTTGGCTCGTCGACAAGAGTTTCTGGACCTCAAGCAGGGTGATCACACGGTAATGGAATACAATGCAGAATTTTGTCAACTCGCGAAATTTTGCCCTCATCTTATAGCTTAGGACAGTGATCGGCTGTACCAGTTCATTCAAGGTCTTATAGTTATATTCGAATCAGGATGTCAGGAACATCAGTCGGTACTTATCGGGAAGCATTAGATCGAGCATTATTGATAGAGTGGACTCAGCAACAGGTATCTAGAGAAAAGGAAAAGGATAAGAAGACATCTCAAAATATGGCTCCGAACCAAAAACATCAAAATTCTGGACAAAATCAAGAAGACAAGAATTAGGGCTCACGAGTTACTTCCGGAGGGTTTTTACGATCACAGCAGACTAGTTGAACATCAGTAATATCTTCCCGACACTCCCAACAAAATTGGAAAGATGACATACTCAAATGTTACTCGTGTGGATCTGGGAATCATATCAAATCAGATTATCCGTTGGACCATGCTGTATGTTATTACTGCAAACATCCAGGGCATTTGAGTCGGGATTATACCGTGAGGGCGCAATTAGAGACTACTGATGTAACCCTGCAGAGGGGCCTACCCACTCAGTCTCGATCATAGAGGGGATCCCAAAAGCATCAGTACCCTCTATGGCAGGAGCGAGTGGTACCTTCACTAGCAGGAAGTCAAGGGGTAAGATTCATAGACTTCCTATACTCAGATCGCATGGCTTTGCTGTATCTCTACCATCTGGAGAGGTACTAACCATCAATCAGGAAGTCAAGGGGTGCCCCTTGGACTTTGGTAGTCATTCACTATTAGTGGATCTTCAAGTGCTTGATATGACCGAATTTGACGTCATTTTGGGCATGAATTGGTTGACTGCTCATTGTGCTACAGTTGATTATCAAGCTAGAGTAGTCACCTTCTAACCTTCGGATCGACCCGTTTGGGAATTCATTGGGACTAGAGATGATAGGATTTCTATTATTTCGGCACTACAAGTGAAGAGATTATTATTCCAAGATTGTCAGGGATATTTATTATCAATGATAAAAGCTGAGGAAGAGGGTATTTCACCTCTCTCGGACGTTCTTGTAGTTCGAGAATTTTTGGATGTATTTCCGAAAGAACTGCCTAGCTTGCCCCCTAAAAGGCAAGTGGAATTCATGATTGAGTTGATTCCAAGTACAACACCGGTATCAAAGGCTTCGTATAGAATGACACCAAAGGAATTAGAAGAACTTAAGATACAACTACAGGAGTTGTTGGATAGAGGATTTATCCGCCCTAGTGTCTTTCCTTCGAAAGCTCCAGTGCTTTTTATCAAAAAGAAGGATGGATCACTTAGATTGTATATTGACTATCGACAACTAAATGTAGTAACCATCAAGAAGAAATATTCTCTGCCAAGGATAGAAGATTTATTTGATCAGCTAAAGAACACCTGTGTATACTCTAAGATTGATTTACGCTATGACTATCATCAACTTAGAGTAAGGAATGCAGATGTATAGAAGATAGTGTTTCAGACTCATTACAAATACTATGAGTTTTTGGTAATGTCATTTGGGCTTACCAACGCTCCAACTATGTTCATGGACTTGATTAATCGGGTGTTCCAGGAGTATTTAGATCAGTTCTTCATTGTCTTCATTGACGACATCTTGATATATTCCCAATTAGAGTTAGAGCATGAACAAAATATTTGCATAGTCCTAGAGACGCTTCGTCGAGAACACCTTTATGTGAAGTTTAGCAAATGTGCATTTTGGCTACCTTTAATGGGATTTCTCGGACATGTTGCTCTAGTAGAAGGTTATTAGTGGATCCTTCGAAAATAGAGGTTGTTACCGGTTGGGAGCAACCAAAGATGGTACAGGAAGTTCGTAGCATTATGGGGTTAGCTGGCTATTACCGGAGATTTATAGAGGATTTTTCCAACAATACCTTACTGTTAACACCTCTGACACAGAAGGATGTGAAGTTTACTTGGATAGAGGCATGCGAGGTATGTTTCCAAGAGCTCAAACGAAGACTGGTATCTGCGCCTATCTTAGTTATTCCTTTTGGGGAAGACGAATTTGTGATCTACATGGATGCTTTGCTACAGGGTTTGGGCGTAGTTCCGAAGCAGCATTCATGGGTAGTATCATATGCTTTACGCCAGGTGAAGGATCATGAGAAGAACTATCCTGTTCATGATTTAAAGTTAGCAGCCATTATTTTTGCACTTAAAATATGGAGACATCACTTGTATGGAAACACCTTTAAGATTTTCATGGATCACAAAAGCCTCAAGTATCTATTTACTCAAAAGGAATTGAACCTCAGGTAAAGAAGATGGATGGAGTTTTTGAAGGATTATGACTGCACCATAAACTACGATCTAGGGAAAATCAACGTGGTGGGTGATGCTTTGAGTAAGAAATATCGCGGGGTTCTAGCTTGTCACCGAGCAGCAGTTACAGATTTGATACAGGATTTTCAGAATTGGGACTAGTGGAACAAGGACAAACAGAGAGAGGGATTTCGATAACCATGTAAGCTCTGTCACCCATTATGTAACAAATTATGGGAGTACAAGCTAGTGATCAGCATCTGTGGTATTTGTGTAGCAGAGTGGTTCAAGGGTAGCAGACAGAGTTTTCTTGTGATGAGAGTAGTATTTTATATTTTCGGGGAAGACTTTGTGTACCTGAGTAACACCTGGTCAAAGAGAACTTACTTTAGGAAGCACATCGATCCAGATTCGCGATCTAGTCGGGTGGTACCTGAATGTATAGAGACGTAAAACTCTCATACTAGTGGAATGACATGAAAAAGGATATAATAGATTTCGTGGATCGATGTTTGGTATGCCAGCAAGTGAAGGCTGAGCATCATAGATCAGTAAGGTTACTTCAAAAGATTCAGATACCAGAATGGAAATGGGAGCATATAACCATGGATTTTGTAGTGGGATTACCTAGGTCATGGAAAGGATATTATGCGATTTGGGTGATCATTGATCGATTAACCAAATCTTCACACTTCTTACTAATTCGTAAGACAGATTATTTGGATCGCCTAGCAAGGTTGTATTGTAGGGAGATTATCAGACTTCATCTTATACCACTGAGTATCATTTCAGATAGAGATCTGTGTTTAGCCTCCCGGTTTTGGTAGTCTTCAGCAGGCATTGCGTACAAAGCTTCGTTTCAGTATATCATTTCACCCATAGACATATGGACAGTCAGAGCGTACTATACAAACACTTGAGGATCTGCTAAGAGTTTGTGTTATGGATTGCAGAGGTAGCTGGGAGGATCATTTACATTTATTGGAGTTTGCGTATAATAATGGTTATCACTTAGCTATTCAGATGACGTCGTTTGAGGCCTTATATTGCAGAGCATGTAGATTCCCTACTTTATGGGACGAGGTTGGTGAAGCATAAATTTTTGGTCCGCAGAGCATTCAGCATGATGCAAATTTTGTACGCATCATTCAATGCAGATTATTAGAAGCCCATGACCGACAAAAGAGTTATGCAGATCAGAGGTGGAGACCTTTGGAGTTTACCGTAGATGATCATGTATTTTTGCGTGTCTCTCCCACTAAAGGAATTAAGAGGTTTGGACTGAAAGAAAAATTAGCTTCTCGCTACATTGACCCTTTCTAGATATTAGAGAGGATAGGTGAGGTAGATTATCGGTTGGTGCTACCACCAGCCCTTGTAGGCGTGCATGATGTGTTTCATGTGACTATGCTAAGGAAGTATGTGCCAGATCCAACTCATGTTCTGAGGGATATGTTGATTTCACTTCAGCCTGATGCTACTTATGAGGATGTTCTTGTGCGTATTCTGGATCGCAAGGAGCGCCGATTGTGGAACAAAATCATCCCACTAGTCAAAGTTTGATGGAAGCATCATACTGATGAAGAGGCAACCTAGGAGCTTGAGGATAAGATCCAAGCTTAATACCTCCACCAATTTACGTAAGGTGAGTGTAGCACTTTCCATATTTTGGCTGAGTAAATATGTTATAAATTGGTTACCACACTTGAGTAGTTAATTTGGGGACAAAACTTTTTATTAGTGGGGGAGAATGTTAAATATGAAAAAAAAGAATAATAGTAATAATAGGTGTTATTGGAGAAATAACCTTATAGAATTTTAATGGAAATATTCAAAATTTCTGGGTTTAATTTGAAGTGTTAAATGGTAATAAAAGGTGATTAATGGGACTCAAACTAAGAGGGAAGAATAAAACTCTAGGTTGGAATTAAATAAACCTAATCCCTCATTATATAAATCAATCACTTATCCCTTCTCCCTCATCAATTCCCGATTTCTCTACCGTCGAGTTCCCCTTCCTCTCGATCTTCCCTTTTCCCTCATTATTAAATGCTCTGTCGCCGGAGCATCCACAGCCCATGGCCAGGCCACCTTTGACCTCTTCTCCTCTCCCTCTTCTCTACTGGAGTCGATCGCCGGTCCCAATCCTCGACATCAAGGCAGATCGATTTCCTTTGGTCACCACAACCCTGCCACACTTCACCGCCGACTACTATGGCTAGTCCATGGATTGGTAGTGACCAGAGAGGGCCCCTGTTCTTTCGAATCTAACAGTCGTCGTCCATCTAGGTCAATTTCATCATCGTCCAGTTTATGCTCTAGTTAGATCTAGGTTAGATCTGATTGTTGAATTTTTCTTTACTCCTTTGGTGGTTGGATGTTAAACTTTGCTTTCCATTCTTCTATGGACAATAAAAGTGATTACAGTAGAGTCAATTTCCGATCAAAGCTGCTAGATTGGGTTATTGTCGCCAGTCATAGAGAAAATCTGCTTCCTGTAACAATAGGTTAGTGATTTTAGTTATGCATTTGGAATATAGGTGTAGTTAAGTTATTGGTAATGTGAGATTCTATTGTGGATTGAATGGAAATTCTGGTGTGGAATGTATGGAAATTTATGTTACTATTTCCTGCCATGCTTTATCCGCCAATGGCTCAGTTTGGTGGGTAAGGATTGGCTGATTATTCTAACTATGATGAGGAATAGTTTGAGCTTGCAATTGGTAGTTGGATTGTGGTGTTGGATTGATAGTAGTGTTGTTGTTGCCTAAATATAAGTTATGATGCTTGGAATTAGATTGCTAGGGTTGCATGTGGTTAGTGGATTGAGGATAGGTGATATGTGAGTTCAGGGGACGAGCTAATTGGATTAGAGCAGCTAATCTCTAAACCTAGATTGGTTCTAATCAAACCATTAATTAGATGTTTAAATCTGTAGGATATTGTCAGTAAGTTTATTTCTAGTATTTCTTTAACAATTAAGTTGTTTTTGTATACTTTAATATAGGATCTGGATTTGAGACAGAGCGACGAATCAACGGATATTTCATATTTTCTACATTTGAGGCGGGTACTTCTTACTTTGTTTCCTTAGTTTATTGACCTTAGTGCATGACTTATGTTTTGATAAGTAATTAGGGATCTTAACTCTAATCTTATTTATCTTGAGTTTGATACTTGGTGCTTGACCTTAGAGATAATATTCTTGATGTCAATATAGTCTCTTGATTTGCTACTCATGTGGTTCAGTAGTCATCTGTTAGCTTTTGTGAATTTTCATTACTACGATAATATGTTTTTGAATATACTTATAATACTATTGCTTGGAGTTGACTAGATCTGTGATATGATTTATTTGCATCTTGCTCATAATAGCATTTCATTTTATGCATGCTGATGACAATGTCTCCCTTATGTGTGAGAGAGTTGTCAGTCATATTCTCTGCCCACTCGATCACTCGGGGTAGTGATGGCTAGAGTGTGTGCAGTATCTTAGGTCGTGCTCACTCAACCACTCATGGGTAGTGGTTGTATGGAGTGTATGCTGATAGGGACCTCTTTTGATGTAGCTAGATAGCTACTTTACATCCTATCCACTCTTTCCACTCGAGAGTAGTGGTTGTATGGAGTGCGTACAGGTGTCACGGTCCTACCCATTCGATCAGACAGATGTCGTGATGGCTGGACTGGTGAGTGGAGTGACATTGCTTTGCATATGTATTTGCACTTGCATGTGTATTTTGTTGTGGGTTTGTGCACGATTGGATGTATGTTGTTCTTATTCTGTGATATGATGCATTCATTTGTGATATGTTGCTTGTAGAGTATTTATGTTATCTTATTATGCACATGAGTAATAAGTAGTACTATTTCAGATTTTGTATTTCTTTCCGATCACTACTCCATACCTAGTAGATCAGATTTGGGTTAAGTATTTTCTATTATGACTGTACCATTGTTCAAGTTGGTATTTCCTTATTCGAGACTGTATATATTTGTTTCTCGTACCTTTATTAGTCATGCACTTCCCTCCTTTATCCGCTGAGTTATTTGGACTCACTAATTGTATGTTTTATTTTCTTTAGATAGTAGCTAGACACTTTGTGTGTCGCATGGGTTTTCTAGACACGTGTTGTAATAAGATTGTCTTGATCATTAGATTATAATCTTGTTTTGGGTTTGTTACCTTACCATTTACTATTTGGTTGTGTGTAAGTCGTGTAGGCTTATATTGTTATTGATGATTTTAAGCCATGAAGGCTCGTACCCTATTTCTCTGTTCCTTTTGAATGGTTTTTCATACGGATGATATTGTGCAGTTAGTTGTGGATATACTTGCATGGTGGTGATATTTTATCAACTGTGTAGTTGTATAACCTATTATCTATGATTGTCACAAGGGGAGTGTTGTCCGTTTTGACGGATAAGTATACTTTCGGGGCGTGACAATAAATCATCCCAAACTTTTCCTTCCCCATCTTGATATATCCTTGATAGATGGTCTACTACCACATTTTCTACATCTTTCTTAGCTCGTATCTCTAAATAAAATTCTTGAAGGAGTAGAATCTATCTGATGAGTCGTGGTTTAGCGTCTTTCTTATTAAGAAGGTATCTTATGGTTGCATGATCTGTATAGACTATAACTTTTAACCCTACCAAATAAGATCTAAATTTGTCTAATGCAAATACAACTGCCAATAATTCCTTTTCAGTAGTAACATAGTTTATCTGGGCATCATCCAAAGTCTTACTGACATAGTAGATACCATGCAATTTTTTATCCTTTCTCTGCCCAAATATTGCTCCTACAGCAAAATCACTAGCATCACACATGAACTCAAAAGGAAGTTCCCAATATGGTGCTTGGATTATAAGTACAGTTATGAGTACATTTTTTATTTTACTGAAGGCTTCTAGGCAATTGTTGTCAAAACAAAATTCTGCATCCTTTAGCAATAGGTTAGTTAGTGGCTTAGAAATTTTGGAGAATTCTTTAATAAATCGCCGGTAGAACCCTGCATGACCTATGAAGCTTCTTACACCTTTCACATTGATTGGTGGTGAAAGTTTCTCAATTGCTTCTACTTTTGCCTTGTCAACATCAATACCTCAATAAGAAATTTTATGTCATCAAATGATACCTTCATTGACCATAAAGGGACACTTTTCCCAATTCATGACCAAGCATGTGTCAAAGTTAGTTCAATACACCTAAAAAAACTTCCATTATGTCTTCTATCAAATTTGAGAAGATGGCCATCATGCATCTCTGAAAATTAGTAGGAGTATTACATAAACCAAAGGACATTCATCTATAAGCAAAAGTTCCATATAGGCATGTAAAGGTACTCTTCTCCTGATCTTGAGGGTGTATAGGAATTTGATAAAACCCTGAGTACTCATCTAAGTAGCAGAAATATGAGTTCTTGGCCAATCTTTCAAGCATTTGATCAATAAATGGAAGAGGAAAATGATCCATTCTAGTTTCTTTGTTCAGCTTTCGGTAATCAATATACATTCTCCATCCGGTGACTTTTCTAGTTGGGATAAACTCATTATTTGGTACTACATGCACTAGACTTACCCATGGACTATCTGAGATTGGGTAGATTATCCCGGCATTGAACAACTTAAGCACTTCTTTCTTGACTACCTTTTTCATGTTAGGATTTAGCCTTCTCTGATGTCCGACTAAGCATTTATAGTCATCTTGAAGAAGTATTATATGCATGCAAAGTGCAGGGCTAATTCCTTTGATGTCATCAATAGTATATCCAATTACCTTCCTATGCAAACTTAGTTCTTTGATTAATTTTCTTGTCTCTTCTTCATTTAGGTTTGCATTGACAATCACTGGAAATGTAGAATTTGTTCCAAGAAATTCACATCTAAGATTAGAGGGTAAAGGCTTAAGTTCCACCAAAGGTGGCCTAATTTATAGTACAGCTGAGGTATGTTCCAACGCCTTATTTGCTTATATTATGGAGTTATGTCATGAACTTCATCTAAACTTTGATCAATTTCTTTAAACTCATCACTTTGAAACCCATACTTTCCATAAATTAAGTTTGCCTCTTGAGGGTTTTCTACAGCATGTTGGAGCACATTTTCAAGAACATCTCATTCTTTCCATAAAGCTCCTACACAATTACTATCATAATTCATCTCAGTTGAGGTAGTCGATCCATATATCATTTGATTTAGGGTCCTGTTACACCAAGATGCCAAGTTCTCCACTATGTCATCCTATTATTCCAAGACTAGATATGACTCCTTGTTTTGTACCTCGAAAATTTTTAGTGAGAGAGTCATCAAATTTTCTCCTAACTAATCGTTGATGTTCATTACTGCCATGTCAATTAGATCATGTGCTTCCCTTAGACTTCTGTTCATAAGAGAACCTCTTGCAGCTAAATCTAACTGAGTCTTACTCAGGGATGACAACCCAATATAGAATATGTGGATGATAAACTATTCTTCCAATCCATGATGTGGACATTGCTAGAGTAGGATCAAGTATCTGTCCCAAGCTTGGCACAATACTCTTCATCTTTTTGCTCAAAGTTCGAAATTTGATTCCTTAGTTTGGTTGTCTTTCTTGGGGGAAAATACTTGTTCAAAAATTTAGCTCTATTTCTTCCCAAGTGGTGATACTTTTTGGTGGCAGAATTTTCAACCAAGTTCTGGCTATGTCTTTGAGGCTAAAAGGGAAAGCCAATAGCAAAATAGCATCCGTGGAAACCCCTTTATATTTCAATGTACCACAATATCTGAAGAATTCCATGAGATGTAGATAAGGATTTTCAGTTTCTGACCCACTAAACTGAACCTCTTAAATTTTGAAAATAAATGTAAGATTTAGTATAAAATTATGAGCCTGAATTTATGGGGGAACAATGGGACTCAATTCTCTTATAGATTTTCGGGCTGCATATTCCTTCAAAGGCCTATGTACCATTATGAAGATTTAGTGTGAAGAGAAAAAAATAATACAAAATATGAAAGCAAGAAATGAAATTGCAATGTGTTTGGGTTATCTATATATGGGAAAAAATAATTCACAAGTAAATAAAATACAAATTTTATTAAAAAAATAATCTAGACTAACTAAATCACTAGTTACTAATGTTAATCTCAAACAATCCCTGGCAACGACGCCAAAAATTTGTTACATACCGCAAGTGCATAGCTACGTCATTAATAATATAAAAGATTATCATATCCACAGGGATTGCGGATTAATGCACTAGTGAGTTTGTGAAGCTAGTAGCTAGACTAATCGAGTTTCGAAGTTTGTGAACTAGAAAAAGAGTGTGAGAAAGAACTTGAGAGAGAGAGAGAGAGAGAGTTGGTTGTGAGGTCTAGGTCCAAAAGAGAGGGATGTGAGTTGTGAAGGTTGGTTTTGGCAGCAATTCTAGACTTTCGATTTCAATATGATGTTAGATAATGTCCCTATTGTTAGTAGAAGCCCTAGAGCCAATCATGTGATGGTTGACGAAAGAACTCAATGTATCATATTCTTGTATTAATAAAGGCATGTTTTGGTTATTATACTTACTTTGTATTGGTGCCAAATGAC